>ONZH01012857.1:0-35993 GCA_900303285.1 Rhinella marina
AGAAACTACAACACCAAGTATCCAGCTGTCAGCGCATTTTGAGAGTTGTCATCTCTAAATTGCTGGAAATCCATAGGCTGGAGACCACTGCTGTAAAGCCTGTATATATTATTAATGGAAAATGAACCAAGGTTAACCCTTTGTCCAATACTTGTGATTAAGTGACTACTGAATAACAGGTCATCGGATCATTCATCCAGGACAGAGGACGCTGCTTGTCATAGTTATAGCAGAATATGGTTTACATTTAATAAACTAATCAACACTCACTTAATGATCTCTTAATTGTCATTAATTATGTCTGATAAAGTCTCATTGTATATACATATATCCAACATTATAGGAAAGAGCAGCTTGTAATGTTTCCCCCCGGGTTAGGAAGGGTTAATCTTGCTGGGTTTTCTGCATTCTGCACTGGAAGAAACAGGAACATTTGTATAAAAGCAGAAGGGAACCAGGATTACTGATGAGCAATCTTCTAAGAATAGACTGAGGCTGCACTGACGGTTTAATAAGAAATATACACTATTGTATCTGTACAAGAATACACTGCAGTATAGATAGATAGATAGATAGATAGATAGATAGATAGATAGGATAGATAGAATAGATATAGATATAGATATAGATAGATAATAGATAGATAACATGGATAGATAGATAGATAGATAGATAGATAATATATGAATAGATGAATAGATAGATAGATAGATAGATAGATATAGATAGATAGATAGATAGATAGATAGTATATGAATAGATAGATATATAGATAGATGATATATAGTAGATAGATATGAGATAGGTATTAAATAGACAGATAGATCGATAGACAGATACTGATGATTTATATATGTGAATATCTGTTATTTTTAAGGGAGAATAACGAAAACTCCAATTCCAACAGTCACAAACGCTTTGTCTTCTTCCATGAATGGCGGAAAAACGGTGCTAGGAAGTTCAGACGACGACAAAACTCCATCAGGCACCCCAGACCACACGTCATCTAGTCCAGCCCTGCTTCTCAGCTCCAACCCTGGCCTCCAGGCACTTCACGGAATGGGTCACCCTCAGGGCCCCAGCGCCATCCCGGTACCAGGAGGCAGACACCATGCACCATCACACTTTGCAGGACTCAATTCTCAACCCTATGTCATCTAACTTGGTGGACCTTGGTTCTTAAGACTGATACAGTGACTCCATGGTTGACCCTGTACTCTGCGGAGAAAAGGTACAGTAATGGGCACCGACACCACTCCAGGTGACCTTACCTTTTACCCTTCTCTACCTTTCTATGCTTCCAGCATTGCATTATTAGATGAGCCTATGAGTTACAATGAGCCCACTGCTCCTCCAAGTATCTCCACTGTTGATATATTTTCATGGTCCTTAGATGGCCCTCAGGGTTTTCATGCCATCCCTGTGCCAAGAGAAGATGCCATGCACCATCACACTTTAATAGACTGAAATGTCATCCCAATGTCATCTTCTGTAGTGGACCTGGGCTCCTAAAGATGAGACCACAGTGTGACCAGTGCATTGTGGAAAGGGACTCCAGGTTGGTCCTGGGTCAGTGGAGAAAGGGTAAAGTAGAAGGCATCAGCTCCACCTTCATGTGACACCTGCCCACCTTGTCTAAGCTCTATTATCACATTCTACAAGTCAAGCATATGTGTGGAGAAGCACCTACAAAAATGTGTCCTGTCCATCATCATAGCCTCCAGGATCCATAGAAACCAGTTTACAGGAGCAAAGCTAAACTAGACGCCTCTCTATGAACCTCCGTGGGCGCTTCACTTTTTTTTTCATATCAATTCAATACAGGTGTCCTGTCTACAAGGTCATAATCCAGGGTATCTAATCAGACTTTGTGTCCAGGACCTGCTTCTTCTTATTGCCCAATCAAAGCACTTTCTAATACCCCATCCAAATGACATTATCTGCCCTATTATGCTTTGGATCAGGTCAGTTGACATATATAATTATTATTATTATTTTATGTTTCTATATATAATATGTGAATAAAATCCTTCGGAGTTATCCCTGCTTTTATTTTATAATAAAATAGGAATATTCAAAAGATCATCACTTGTGGTTTTCTATTTCTGTATAAATGGTTCCACATCTGTGGGGGTGAATCTCACACATTCATATCAGGAAAGGTCACCAGAATAGTCATAAAATATCCATTTTATCCATACGTTTAGGAAAATTTAAACTGAAATCGTTCGATCCTTTGCACATTTATTTTTTCAACTATACCCTATTGTCATTTTCTGTATCACTCCAGCGGTGGTAGAACTACAAGTCCCAGCATACCTAGTTTCAATCCTGCTAAAGAGACACTGTTTTGCAGAGCATTGCCCTGGGTTGTTCAAGTATTTATCAGTTTTTGCCTTCATAATAGTGAGGGTGTAGTAGGCGATATAGGATTATAACTACAAGTCCCAGCAATGCCTTTTGGCGCTGTTATTGTGATCAAGACACTGCTGCGACAAATGCGCACAGCCAGGCGACCTATCGATCACCAGTAATCCCGACACCCAGTATGGGAGGATCAGCCTATTATGGGTAGAGGATAATTATGTTGTCAGACAATAAATCTGCTTCTGAGTGTGGCCCTTAGCGCCAGATGTATTTACCTGTATTATATTGTATCTTCATCCTCAGCAGTAATTACTTCCTGATTCTGATCTGATAATGAGGAATAATGAATGGTGGACAGGACTCCATGTCATGTTCAATATCTGTAATGATAATAATAATAATAACAAATAATAAAGTATTATTATTATTATTATTATTTATATTACTATGTGTATTATTATTATTATTCAGTAGTAGTAGTAGTATTTATATTAATATGATTATTATTTAGCATTATTGGTATTATTTATAAATATATGGTTTCTTGTTCATTATATCTGTATTATGGAATACTACTACTACTACTAATAATAATAATAATAATGAAATAAGGAAAAACAAAACTTTTGTATAATTTTTATTTTTGTTCTATTAGTAATTTAGTAAGTTACCTACTTAATCCTGGTTATTAATAGTAGTAGTAATAATCTTTCTTTTTTTCTTCTAAATGATTATTATTTTACTATTATTATTGTCCTTTAATTATTATTATTATATTTATTATTAGTAGTAGTAGTAGTATTATCATTGTCATTATATTATTAAGTAGTAATAATAGTATTAGTATTATCTCTATGAGTTACTTTTCCCACTGCTAGCACGGTTTACTAATTATTATAAATTATTAACATTATAGTACTATTGCTCTATCTTATTATTAATAAGTGTATTAGTTGCCTCATTGGTCTGGTGAGGTTCTGCTGCAGTAATAATAATCCTATGGTAATAATTATCAGACTTTAGTCAATTCCCGACTTCTGATGTTTTTGAATCAGAAAAGTAATGAAAGTTTTACTGTTACAAGAAAACAAGAAAACAATAGGGGTAGGAGAGAGCAGATGGAAAAAATCAAGCCAATACCATTTTTTGTAAATAAGAACGATATGTAATCAATATTATGTACGACATTAATATATTATCAACTCCTCTGCCTATAGTAAAATAGTGACCCATCATTTTATGAGTTTCGGTCCATAGAAGTGCAGTATAATAAGAGGAACTTCAAGGATATGAATAGTGCACTGCTTCAGAAGTGATAACCTCATAATGTGGAATGTGTGGTGTATTTATCCTGGTCATTTAATATCTGTCTCTGTTCTATTACCAATCTCCCTGTGTCTGTATCTAACTGTTCAGTGTATATCTATCTATCTATCTATCTATCTATCTATCTATCTATCTATCTATCTATCTATCTATCTATCTATCTATATCTATCTATCTATCTATCTATCTATCTATATATTATCTATCTATCTATCTATCTATCTATTCTATCTATCTATCTATCTATCTATCTAATCTATCTATCTATCTATCTATCTATCTATCTATCTTTATATCTTTATGTTTGTTTCCAATCTATTCCATGTATATCTTTCTCATATATTTGTCTATCATCTATCTTCTTTATCCAGTATCAATCAATGTATTCAGCATCTTTTTGTTTGTTTATCCAAATACTTGTCTAAATGTCTTTCAATCTATTCTAAGTATTCCTCTCTCATATATTTGTCTAGTTATCCATCTGTCTATCTATCTTATATCCTTCTATCTCATATCTATTTTTTTCTATTTTTCTTTCTATTTACCTATCTATCTATCTATCTATCTATCTATCTATCTATCTATCTATCTATCTATCTATCTATCTATCTAATATCTATCTATTTATGTCATATCTATCTAATTATCTTCTATCTATCTATATCTCTGTCTAATTATCTATCTATCTATCTATCTATCTATCTATCTATCTATCTATCCACCCATTTATCTCATATCTATTTAATTATTATCTATCTATCTATCTATCTATCTATCTATCTAATCTGTCTATCTAATCTGTCTATCTATATCTATCTAATTATCTATCTATCTATCTATCTATCTATCTATCTATCTATCTATCTATCTATTTGTCTTTCTCCCCCTTTCCCTTTAGAATATATTTATTCCTTGTCTTCACATAGTATCTCTCTCTCTCTCTTTCTGTATGCTGGAAACACTTGTTACCCTTTGGCTTTGCACTGTTGGCCCCTAATCTGCGACTTATTTCTGAAATTATAATAGTACAGGTTACATACAACCGGCAGTGCGGTCTCTTTGACAGATCCTACATATACAATATTTACTTACAAAAACACCGCTGACATTTATTACGTTTTTTTTGGTTTTTTTTTGTACTTTTGGAGAATGTTACAAATTCTTGAATATCCCCCATTACAGTCTCTGGACATGTATAAGTTCCCATTGATGCAGCTTCTGAAGAACATTCCTATAAATAATAACAAGCAGAGGGTGGCGTCATGGCTGGTGGAGGCCAAAGAGAATATTTTTTCCTCTTTTTGATGTAAATGTACTTTTCATGCTGGTGTTGACATCAGTCATAGAGGTCGCTGTGTTGTGTGGGCACAGTAGGCCTCTGTTAATAGCTGATGTTCATACACTACAACACACAGCAGGCCATGCAGTCACCACACAGCTGGACTCCTTATAAAATCCATACATGTATCCGTCCCGTATATCACAGCATTGTGGAGGTATAAAGGCCTCATTAACCACTGAAGGCAACCAGAAGCGGGGAGATTGTATTGTACAAGTCTTTCCATTTTTACCACTGTACACACCTATGAGCCCAGGGATAGTTCCTGGATAATCAGGCCTTAAAGGACTAGAAATCCCAGCATGTTCTGCTGTGTACATAAACAAACTACACTTGGCATAAGGCAGGGTACAATAGGCATCCAAGCAACATATTTTTTCATTATAATTATTTGAATTTTTCCTTTTTTCAAAAGCATACACAAACGTATTGGGAAAAGTATCACATAGCTGTCCAGGGGATTAAACATGAGCCAAATTGACCCCTTTATGGATATTTCTGAAACAATGGAATGCGGTTTTAAGTCTAGTGGATAGCATAGGCATTTATTTAATATTTTACAGTAAAGAATACATGTACCAGGCGTATACTTCTTTAGGGCTCATGCACATGAACATATTTTCTTTCCGTGTCCGTTCGTTTTTTTTTTTGCAGACCATATGCGGAACTATTCATTTCAATGGGTCCGCAAAAAAAACGGAAGGTAGTCCGTGTGCATTTCCTTTCCTTATGTCCGCAAAAAAAAAGGAGGTACTCCGTGTGCATTCTGTTTCCTTATGTTCATATTTCCATCCCACAAAAAATAGAACATGTCAATATTATTGTTCGCATTAAGGACAAGGATAGGCTTGTTCTATTAGGGGCCAGCTGTGTACAGAATGCGGACCACAAAATACATACGGTCGTGTGCATGAGGCCTTACACTGAAAATCAGTGAGAGGACAGAAGTAAATACAGAGCATATTTTTGTATTTAACAATACACGTTTTTATTAAAGTTCCAAATAAGTAAATTGCATTGGAACCTTTTTTTTTTTTAATAACAATGCATTTATTTGTCACATTGACAAAAAAATCAAAGACAGAAGAAAAGTATTTTTCAAAAATATTGAAAATGATGCCAAAATGCACACGGACATGCACATGTATAACTCCTAAAGAAGTCACGTCTGTAGGTGAAGTTGAGCAATGAAAAGAAGCCCCATAATAAGGCCTCATTCACACTTGTGTATTACGGATTCATATTAATTGATTAATTTAATTAATTTAGTTAATTGAGAAACATTGACTTTAAAGCCTCATTTACACATCCGTGTCCGTGCTCAAATCCGTGAGCAGGTGGTCAGGGATGCATCTCTGAAGCTGTCCGTGAAGGGTCCGTGTTGGGTCCATGTGTCCGTTTTTTTGCTGTCCTTGTTGCATCCGGTTTCACAGACACTGAACAGCTGAAAAATAATTTTCAAAGCATCTCTTATTAATGATCCGTGAAACATGGATGCAACACGGGTGTTGCATCCGTGGTTTTCACGGACCCATAGACTGAGGGATCTGGGAACACGGATCAAGATAGGACATGCATCCGTGCTAAAAAAACGGAACCACGGACCGTGATGAAACACAGGCATGTGAATGAGGCTAAGGATGGGTTGATAAGTGACTGATTGGCTGCAGATTTCCACAGCAGAAAATCTGCAGCATTTTTGCTTCTAATCCGCAGCAGAAAAAAACGTACCAAAGGATGTATTCACACGCTGCGGATTTTCTTGCACAAAAACTGCAGATTAGACGCAGTGTCACTTTTGCATTGTAAATAGTAAAATCTGAAATGAAATCTGCTGTATAAATTGACATGAGATTTAAAATCTGCACCACAGGTCAGTTTCTGCTGCGGATTTCTTTTTGCCTCGTGTGACTGAGAATTGCTGAAAACTCATTCACTTTTCTGGTAGTGTACAACACTGCAGATTTGACGCATACAAATCCGCACAGCTAATCAATCACTTGTGAACCCAGTGTAAGGGTGGCTGCACACAGTGTGCGGATTTTGCGCCTTTTTCTCTGCGTGTTTTTCATGCGGAAAAATCGTAGCGTAATACAGTATCAGTAAGTGAATGAGATTAGACAAATTTAATGTACATTTTGCTTTTTTTCTTTAAAATCTGCAGCATGTCAATTGTGTGTGCGATTCCTCACCTTCTGTAGAGTGTTTTTTCCCCATAGACAAAAATATACAGAAAATCCGCAACAAAAACACACCAAAAACTGTTATAAATAGTGCAGATTGATGTGTGTTTCTTGTCTGGTTTTGGTACGGATTTCATGCAAATGTCCTAAATCAAATCTGCACTGAGTGAAGGTATCCTAAATGTCTTTTTATTCACATTTCCTTTTATTTCTGTGCAATTTTTTATGCACAACTTTTTTTTCTCGATATGCAGCGTATTCCAGCGGATCTGTAAGGTCCTGTTTTTAGCCCATAGTAGTTATGAATATAAAAACACATGTGCTGTGTCTGCATAGATTGCATGTTTGTATTAGTTCTGTTTATCATCTGTATTTCTCACTATAAAAGGAGCAAAAAATAAAATAATGAAAACAATATGGCAACAAAAACAGAACAAATTGTAAAAAAAGCCATCTATATTGCACATCTGTATTTGTTCTGTATTGTCATGTACAAGTGTGAATGAGCCCTACAGGCTGGTTTTACACGCAGTATTTAAAGGGTGGTGTCATCTCAACATTGATGGCATATTGCTAGGATATGCCATAAATGTCAGATAGGTGCAGGTCCTACCTCTGGGATCTGCTGCTATCTCCAGAACAGGGCCCCCAAAGTGAAGGGAGAGAAGCTGCTCAAGCATGGCCACCCTCCATTAACCTCTATGGCAGTTCTGAAAATAGTCATTTCCAGCGGTCCCATAGCGGTGAATGAAGAGGTAGCCATACACGCGAGGTCTCCTCTTCTTCACTTCAGGGGCCCTGTTCTTAATGTAGTGACCTGTGAGCAGTGGAGTGGTAGTGGTTATCATGGTGATAGTGGTACCCATAGTTCGTGAAGGCAATCTCCACCCTGGCACTCTGCAACAATAGGAGGGCGCACCCTTTGTTCCCTTGGAGCACTCCCTGGACTTTCTGGGGCATGTGTCTGGTGTTAGGTAGGGTTGGGAGATATAGCTAGCGGGAGGGCAGGAGGGGTGGCTGCCCTGGGCCCACTGAGGAGGGCGGCCACCAGACAGATGCTTACTGTGGCAGTGGCGGTGGGCCCTAGCTTGCACTGACCTGTAAATACTTCTGAGGGCCCGAGCTGCCCAGTGGCAAGAGCTGCTTTGCGTATATACAGCAGTAGGCTTAAAGGGAACCTGTCATCTCCGAAACACCCCCTGAACTAGAGTAAGCAGTGTATAGTGTAAGTGACGTCGAGTCTGATTATGTAAGTTTTATCTTCATACTCACTTCCATTCTGACGCTGTGCTCCCACAAACCTGCAGTAAAATGCACTCAGTGGACTCCGGTGCTCACTCACATAATGGAGAGGACTCAAAGAAGAGTCCAGTGATTGCATTTTACTGCAGGTTTGTGGGAGCACAGCATCGGAATGGAAGTGAGTATGAAGATAAAAACTTACATATTCGGATTCAGCATCACTTACACTATACACCGCTTACTCTAGTTCAGGGGGTGTTTCGGAGATGACAGGTTCCCTTTAAGGGCCCTTTACACAGGTCAAGAATCCGCCAGATAATTGCTAACAAGCAATTATCTGGCAGTGTAAAGGTGCCAGCGATTACCGGATGAACGAGTGAAACGCTTGTTCATCGGGTAATCACGTCATTCATGCGGTCACCTAAATCGTCATTTGCAGGCAGCAGACCGTGCTGTGTAAACAGCATCTGCTGCCAGCAAACAACGAGTCTGTATGGGGAAGAGAGAGGTGGCATTAGCGATCACTCCTCACCATACTGTAGAGGAGATCACTGCATTTAAATGCAGAGGTCTCGTTCACTGATGATCAGGCAATTGCCCGGAAAGAATGCTTTTGTGTCCATGAATACCTGCAAAATGGGCCTTCAGTAAACTTCCTGCAGCCTGCTAGTCGAGTGCCACGCTGCTGATATACATAAGCACAATTTGCAGGCAGGCAGTATTTACAGGTTATACCATACCTCCCAACCATTTCAGATCTGGCAGGACAGTCCTGGATTGCAGTGGCTGGCTCGCTGTTACGGGGGAGGTATGTCCCACTTTCTGGCAGCTGTCTCTGCCTCCCTAGGAAGCAGAGACAGTTGCCTGTATTATGATGCAAGCAGAGAGATGGCATTGTCTCCTGCTCCATCTTTCCTCCCTCCTGCTGGCGCTCTGCATCTCTGGTCTGTGCTGGGGGCCGGGGACAACCATCCAGTCCAGCCTCGGCTCTGACCCCTTCCACAGACTAGAGCAGCAGATGTCCTGCTGCTGGCCGGCTAGGAAGAAGGTAAGTATGTGGTGTTTATTTTTATTACTTTCTGTGAGGGGCACATGTGGGCATATTACTGGGGGCACAGCTGGGCATATTATTGAGGGCACAAGTATGGGCATATTACTGGGGGGGTCACAGCTGGGCATATTACAGGGGGCACAGCTGGGAATATTATTGGGGGCACAGTGAGGGGTATATTACTGGGGGGGGCACATCTGGACATATTACTGGGACACAGCTGGGCATATTACTGGGGGCACATAACTGGGCATATTACTGGGGGCACAGCTGACCATAATTCCGTGAGGGGCACAATGTGGGCATAAATACTGTATGGTAACATGAAGGGGGAATAACTATTATGTGGGGGGGATTAAGGGGACTGGTTGGGTTATAGAGTTAGAGTATGGTACGGACCTGTGCCCCTCAACATAAAAAAAAACAACACTCAACTGTCTGTGATCCTGCCCCTTCTCTGTTCCTAGCCCTTCCAGATCCCTCAAGACTAGGAAGTGGCTTGGTCCCGTGACTGCTGCAGCCATTCAAAGGCCTCAGTCGTCACATTGGCTTGAACAGTATGTCAAATGCTAAAATGCACACGTTCATTGTGCATGAGGCTGAAAAATGAACAAGTAATACATCCATGTACAGTAGCTGTAGAATCAATTCTACTGGTGGGCCCTAGGCACCTCAGTCTGAACACTTGGCCCCCGCCTGTTAGACTGCACCACAGCTTTGGTCGGTTATTCATCAGATTACAATTAAAGACATTTTTTAAGTGTATCCTCTGGATAGGTCATCAGTATGTGATTGGTGGGTGGTCCAATACCCGGGACCCCCGCCGATCAGCTGTTTGAGAAGGCATTGGCGCTCACAGTAGCGCTGCGGCCTCTCTCAGCTTTCACTAGGCCAAGTGATGTCACATTCATCGGTCACATGGTCAAGGCGCAGCTCAGCCCCATTGAAGTAATAGAGCCACTACACAATGGACGGCGCTGTGCTTGGTGAACTAAGAGAAGGCCATGACGCTATTATGAGCACCAGTGCATTCTCAAACAGATGATCTGCAGGGGTCCCGGGTGTCGGACCCCACGATCAGTTACTGATGACCTATCCAGAGGAATGAATGAATCCGGAGAAGCTGCAGCTCCATTCCCCTCCTCTCCCTTTCTTCCATATTATTGGTTGTATTATTCCAGATTAATTTTTTTCATGACAGAGAATGTGCAGACAGGTAAAGGACAGACACGTGTTCATGTGTATCTGACCTGACGAATGGATCAGTATGATCCCGAAACGCAATGTCTAGACAAGATAAACCCCTCATAAAACAATACTTTGGGTCACCTTCTCACCTGTCCTGCTCCCGGTGCCCTTGTTTTTCCTAACTCTTTATCCAGTTTGAATTCTGGAGTCTGCCCAGGATTGGAGGGACAGCGTGCAGCAGCAGAGTGGACTACTGGTTAAGTACTACAGGCTGTTGTGCACCCTGCACATCAGCGATGGGTAAGCTGCTATCACCAATTAATTGGCTGTTCTTTTACCTATGATTCTCTCCTTTTCTGTAGGCTGCTGGAAAAAAAGAAAGAAGAAGATGCCACTTCCCCACATAAAATAACATACAAAGCATCAAATATTCACATTTATGGTACTTTTGATTTGATCAAAATATT
Organism: Rhinella marina; assembly: GCA_900303285.1. Classification (NCBI taxonomy): domain Eukaryota; kingdom Metazoa; phylum Chordata; class Amphibia; order Anura; family Bufonidae; genus Rhinella; species Rhinella marina. Next base: position 11,164 of record ONZH01012857.1, read on the forward strand.
GTAAGCACGTCGCTCCTAATTCTCAACACAACTTAGGAACCTATTTAAAGGGCTTGTCCAGTCTAGGGGTACGTATGATAGCTGAGGCAAGTGACTGGCAATGTGGCAAAAACCTGAGGTGGTGAGTTCCCAGTCAGGTCAAATTCATGATGAACCCATGCAGCTGGCTTATGCGTTTCAGACTGGTGCCCTTACTCATAGATTCATAACACTTCAGAATGTTTTGAGCTGATTATTTGTGACTAAAATACAATAAAAATGCATCAATCCATATTTAAAAATGCAGCTTATTAAATTATTTTAAAAGAAGAAAGATTTCTTAGAACATAGATAGCATGGGGCAAATCGACACATTGGGTTGTTTAATTGAAACACAAGTGAAAATGACTTTTATGATGATTTTAACCAGATAACCAGAAGTGTTTGATCAAATATCTTTTGATTTTTTTTTACACAAAAGAATGTGTCGTCTGAGCTCTAGAAGTTGTAGAAGATTCTCCATGTGCCTCCTAAGATGGGCCTCTTAAGAACCTTAAGTGTTGACTTGCCGATACTTGGTAGGTCACTGGTAAGTTCCTAAGGAAGGAGCTTTAACAACTCCAGAGCCGTTTTGAACTGGCATTGTACGTTTAAAAGGAAAGTTTTGGATATAATATCACGCTTATCATGTGTCATACTGTATCAGAGATGGGGATTGTGTACGTCTGGCAAGAAAAAAACGCTAAGAAAAAAGACAACACAACATCTATGCTTGGACAGTCAACTAGTTACTATGCTTTTGCTCACATTTTGTCTGAATACATTTTGCTTAATTTCTAATGAAGCAAAAAACTAAGAGGGGAAAAGGGGGCTCACATCATCAGGATAAACTTATTTGAGCAAGATTTTTGATGCCTTCAAATAATATTTGTCATCGGCTATTACATACAACATGCTAATGTTGCAGGTGATAACTTATCCACTGGTAAGGTGATAAATATAAGAATGAGGGGCTTGACGGATAGTACCCACCAATTGCTGGTTCCCTGTTCAGCAATAGCGAGAAGGAGTTTGAACAAAGTGTTACTCAACCATAGGTGCCATCACTCCTTCTAAACTCCATACACCAGATTACTAAGGTTGCTCTATTGCAGCCAACAGTTATTTGAAGTAAGGCTAGTTTCAAGTTAGAGTTCAGGGCTCTAACCGCTGTTCCGCCAGGGAACTCTCCAGAGCTCTCTGGATTCAGCATTGCTGGAAACTGCCTGAATGTCTGCTAGCCCCATTAACTATAATGGGGACTGGTGGAGATCCAGCCACAACCAGCAAATATGCTGAAAACTGTTGGAACTAAAACTGCTGCTGGAGCTCTGAAACGCCAGTGAGCTAATATGCGCTAAATTTGTTAGGAGGTACGTGCCTCTTAATAAACATGGCACATCTTCTGTAATGGGTGCTGAAAGTTGGTATGGGACAAGGTTCCTTCATAGACGGCCTAATGAAGGTCAATCCTCTCTACCAAGGCATGTGATTGCATGGTAGACCTATTGATTCTCTAGTGTTGATATCCCACAAGTGCATAGTTTCAGAAAATTGAATCTACTACAACACTAAAGAGGTCAGATTTAACACTGTGGAGAGTCTATCGATGGTCAGTATTTTTATCTTGACAAGATCAAGACTAACATTGGTTTGCTTTGATATACACTCAACTTAAATTTTAATGTAAAGGGAATCTTTGAAAGCTATGTACACATTTGGGGTCACTTTTTGTTATCATTGCATTGTACTCATTTTGAGCTAAAAATCATTTTTTTCATTTGGTCTTTATTAAAAAAATGTTGAACCCCTGTCTCTGTGCAGCTTTGAGTTTCTTTAGTAGCAGGCACTGAATCTTCGCTGTGTTGGGTCAGGCAACTCACCTGGCTCCTTATCTCTGATCTCTGACCTTATAAATACTCATTATAGCTCAATTCTTATCTTACTGATAACAATGTGGCTTAAATAAGTGTTTATGACCTCTCAGTAATTTAGCGACAAGGTTTATTAGATGACCGGCACAAAGTGAAAGTGAAACTGCTCAATATTTTTAATAAATAGCAATTGAAAAAACGAATTGTGGCCCAAAATGAGTAAAATGCAATCATAAAAAAATTGCACCTGAAGGTGTACATAGCCTTTAACGCTAGGAGATAATGCGATTCTGGAACTCCTAGGTTTTTGTATCACGCCAGCACTGATGAAGGGACATTCCTGTGTCCAGGAGAACAGATTTCCATATTGAGTGACGTTGTCATCTTGTGACAGATCCTCTTTAAACGCTTCCATGTGCTTGTAGACCGTCATGGGACTTTCAGAACAAAGTGAATTCATATGTCACTCTAAATTAGAAAATATCTGACAGATTTTAGCATTTCTGCGAAAATAACAGTTGACTTTTTCAACTACTTCCTGTCATGAGAAATCACTCTGTTCTCTGACAGAGCACACAAAGCCTTTCTAAACAGAAACTATAATGACGTAGAAAAGGCGTGCAAAAGAATTCAAAACCGATGAAATGTAACATCATGTACATGACATTGCACGGTACACTCCCTGATAGAGGGATATTCACAATGTAGTGACAGCATTGTTGCATATTTCTCGTTGATTTGTAACATATACCATCTTGGTGTCGATAAAACAAAATAAATAAATAACGGAAACTACACTGTTTGAATATTAATAATGTGAAAAGTAGATATATATATACTGTATAACAGTACATGTGTCTCATTGCAAGGTAAATATAGTATAGGGGATAGATAGATAGATAGATAGATAGATAGATAGATAGATAGATAGATAGATAGATAGATAGATCGATCGATCCTGTGCAGCATGGTTGTGTTTTAGTAGACTGGTTGTAGAAGAGGCTTACTATTCAGCATGTCTGTGTTTAACATTTTTGTGGTTAACATTTTTCTAGCCTTCAAATTTGTAGCTGGAGAACACAAAACCATGTAACACAGTCTCATTAATTACAAACACTGACCTAAGGATGACTATAGAGAGGTGCTCGATGCCTGCAAACTGGCATTGGGCTTACGTGTCCATTAACGACCAACCTTTGAAATCTGTCTGGGAGTCAACCTTGCATGTTGGATTTTTGCTTTTGGTTGGAAATAGTCATTGAGGCTGGCATGAAATTGTTGGTGACTGATAACATGATCGATTTCATGGGTGCTCGATGGGCGATAAATGAAACACCCACTGGAAGTGATCTTCGTGCACTTTACAAATTAACATATTAATACTATATATACTACATGATACTTTATGTACTTATGTATGCATGTAGCTATTTGTTCAATATGTTCTATTATCTATCTTCTATCTATCTATCTATCTATCTATCTATCTATCTATCTATCTATCTGTCAGTCTAATCTATTTATCTACCTATCTATCTACAATACCAAGCATATCTACTATACAATGTATAACGCTGCGCTCGGTAAGCTGTGAAGAGACCGCAGTGCTGACCAGAGCTCCGGTGAGCTTAGCAGCCTCTTCAAACAGCTGATCGGCGATGGTGCCTAGAGTCAAACCCCCACCGATCTGATATTGATAACCTATCTTGACCATAGGTCAGGGCTGGCCAACCTGAGGCTCTCCAGCTGTTGTAAAACTACAACTCCCACCATGCCCTGCTGTAGGATGATAGCTGTAGGCAGTCTGGGCATGCTGGGAGTTGTAGTTTTGCAACAGCTGGAGAATAGTATACAAGGCAAGATAAAATATGACGGAATAAGACTGATTGTAGAGTCTGCTCTGCTCGTTTACTGAGTCTTTTAATGCTTTAGCCTAAAAGAATACATACTGGGTACAATAAAAAAAAAAGTTATTAAAATGAATGAATAAATTATTTGTGCTCCCCAAAAAATACCATTAAAAATTTTGACCTGTCCTGCAAAATACAAGACATCATGTGGCAGTATTGACGAAAAAATAAAAAAAAGTTATGCCTATAAGAAATGGACACCACCATAAACTGTGGTAGGTGTCTGCTTGCAGTTTAAAGGCTATGGGCACCTCAAAAGGGAAATTTTTATATTTGAATTTTACTCGTTTTGGGCTAAAAGTCATTTTTTCAATTGGTCTTTATTGAAAATGTTCAGCCATTTCTGAGATACAAGGGTTAAAAATCAGTCTGTTTGCAAGATGTTGCAGTCTGCATCGGCTCATGTATAGATCTCTAATCTCCTACCTCATATAAACTCATTATAACTCAATTCTTATCAAACTGATAAGAATATGGCTTAAATATGTATTTCTGAGGTTAGGAGATCAGAGATAAGAGCCAGTGTTCAGCAAAGTTCTTGAAAATTCACTTCGGCTGCTTCACCAAATTTTACAAAAAAAAGTTGCTTTGTGACTAATTACTTCATCACAAAGCACATTTATTTTTAAGTAATGAGTGCAATGACAGGGAGTGGCGCTCCCCATCATTGTACCCCTCAAATGATGCGTTGATCGCTGATCGCAGCATCTGACATTAATATTAAGGTCTATAATAAAAAATAAAATTAAATCACACTAACCTCATCCTTTTGATCGCGAAGAACCTGCCGCACCATCTTAATTGAGGATCCAACGCGAACTCTCACACGGTGCATGATGAAGTCATCATCTCGCTCAGCGTGGTGACGTCATACATCACCATGCCTGAGATTTTGTGTGGGATCTTCAATCTTGGTGGCGGCGGCAGGCTCTTCACGCTCAAATGGATGAGGTGAGTATGATTTTTTTTGTTACCCTTTCAGTGAAAATCAATTAGTTACCACAAAGCACAAAGAAATCTGGCTTTGCAGCAAATCAAATTTTCCCTAAAATTCGTATTTAAGTCCACTTCGGACACTTCAATTCACTCGACACTAATAAAAGCTATATATGAGCTGTCAGATGACTGGATTTAAAGAAAATAGACTGTGACTGCTTGCAAACAGACTGATTTTTAACCCTTGTATATCAGAAACAGCTAAACATTTTTAATAAAGACCAATTGAAAAAATTTTTTTAGCCCAAAATGATTAAAATACAATCATAAAAAAACACCTTGAAGGTGTACATAGCCAATGCATCACCACATTCAAACTGAGAAACCAGAGGGGTTTCCGCCACAGAATACATGTCAAATTTTGCCAAAGGGAAAATTTGCTTTGTGAACTGGCTCTATGGCTATATTATTATATTATATTATATTATTATATATAATATATTATTATATATATAATAATAATAATATAATAATATATATATATTATTATTATATTATTATTATATTATATTATTATATTATTATATATATTATATATTAATAGAAAAATAAAAATAGTTATGGCTCTTCAAATGTGACATGGACAAAAAAACAAAAAAATCGCATGGTTTTTAAAGGGAATGTGTCACCTATTATTTTTTTCTACCAGTTGAAAACAAATAGTGACACATATTATTTTTTCTAATTTGTTTTTATTTTATGTTTTTATTTTATTTTAAATTCTATTTTCTGAACATGTTTATGGGGGGGCAGCCATCTTGTCTGAGCTTTTGTTAACAGCATTTAGAGATATGCTTTACAGCAGTCCCATGGTCCATAGACACAATAGGCAGTGACTTCAATCAGAGAGTTTTCTAGGCATGCTCTGTTACCTGTGCAGAGGTCAGGAAGGAGTAGATAAGCTGTGATATCACCTATTGAGAATGGTGAAGCATGCGTTATATATATGTATAGGTAATATCTTTCATTCTGATCCTGGCTGTAATGATAATTAAATGACTGCTGAAAATTGATCTGTACAGACCAAAAAGTGGCGCCTATTATTAGACTTAGTGGTCAGTGTGAAAACAGCAGGATGCTTAGGATTTTTTTTTTTATATAAAATGATGTGGAAAAATAAATATAACCTCATGAATTTTATTAAATATGTTTAACATAAAAAAACAATGGGACATTTTCTGATGAGACATTCCTTTTAAAGTTCAAAACACATAAAGTACTAAGGGGTTAACAGAGATAAATTATAATGTTGTATATTCTATATTCTATATTCTTTGTGTACTCTAATGGCACAAATCAGTGCGATTCTTTCCTTCGTGTTTGTTTCATAGAAGTGGTAAGAAAAGAATGTCTAAAAAATATTTGTGTTCTTGGGCTTAATGCAGTTTCTGGGAATGTGCCAGTAAGTTGGCTTGTGTAAGCTATTGTCTGGGTCAGAGCCATTCACACCTTTCTCCATTCTTCAATCTCATTGTGTAACACCACAGTGCCACTGTCAATCTTGCTGAGGTGTGATAATCCTTTTACAATACAATATTGGGGGATGGGTCTGCTGGGAAGAGCAATTGGTGACCTCTTTGGGGTGCGGCATAACATCATTAACATGTTGGTTTACAGCAATTCTTTAATGAGGATTAGCATCAATATTCCTACCTGTAGCCAGAGGGCATTAACATGCAGGGCTAGGGGTAATTCTCATTCACATTGTTCACCAATCTATTAGCAGAGTGTACAAAGGCAATTACATTAGGTGCATTCATAGATGGAAAGCGGGCAGCAGAGCAAGCATTAAAAGGAGCCTGTCTCCTGGTGTGGGGATGCTTTATTACCAGCATGCCACGATGCAGCTGGGGTCACATACCTGTCCACAGCAAACCTGTCCCTGCGTAGTATAGTAAATAAAGATCTAGCATAGGGCTCGTGCACACCATGACCATGTGCTGACCGGGCTCGTTCTGCGGTCCGCAATGCACAGGCACCGTCTGTGCGACTGCCACATACGACTCCAGCGCAAAAAAAGTAGTGCATGCAGTACTTCTTTACAGTGCCGAGGCACGGACAGAAAGCTGATGAAAGCACTCTGTAGTGCTTCCGTGGGCTTCCGATCCGTGCCTTTGTTCCGCACCGCACTGCATATCCTGGATTGTGGACCCATTCAGGGTCCGCATCCTAGATGCTGGGTGCACATGACCGGTGCCTGTGTATTGCGGACCCGCTGTTTGTGGGCCGCAATACGACCACGGCCGGGCAACCTGGTGCCTTTGTACAATGCCATGGAACCGTGTCTTGTGGCTACTATCAAGTTACTGGAGATAGAAGACTTACCCACAGCTGGTTCAATCCCTTTTCCCATTGGGTGATGAAAACCAATGAAGGAACACCTTCTCTATAGGCAGTCCAATGACCATTCCATGACCTGTGTACCAATTGTTCCCTTACTTCAGTGCCTATAGAGAAGGGAGTCCGTCATTCTTTTTTAATACCCAATAGCAAAGAGGATGGAACCAACCTTGAACAAGCCTTTCTGTTTTCAGAGACATCATAGAAGCCCTATAGCTACATAAAACAATGTTCCCTGTGCCAGAGATGTCATGTCATCCTTCATATCATTTTCCAGGGATTTCAGACCTACACTCCCCATATTCCCATGATATACATATGAACAGACTTGAAGATTCAATTTTGAAAAAAAATTCATTTCTTAACGCAAATTTCCTCCCCGAATACTTTTTAAAATCTAAATTGGTTCAATATTCTGTGCCGATTAATTTAATATATCTTTATGGTGGTTGGATTAAGTTGCTATTATACAGAACTCCTAATCCCCTGCAAAGGCCCAGCGTTAAATAATAAAATTCTGTCTCCCTCCAGCCACCAATAGAGGGAGCTTAAGAGCTCACTGCATTCTGTTTATTGTTTATACATTGATCTCAATAACAACAAAGTATACAGTAAGCTCCAGAGCTCCCTCTAGTGAAGACAGATGTTAGCATGGCATTATTGTCATTGCTCTTTATGCGCAGACGCCAGCCACTTGTAGGTTTGAATTTGGACAATTGTGTTCAGTGGTGGTTCATGCTTGCCACTGTTCTGTGAGTCCTGGCACCAGTTTCTTCTGGGTATGATTGTTCATCCTCCATGAGTGCATATCAACTTGTTAAATCATTGATTGCAGTGATTATGTACCCACATTAGTAGTGTAAAAAGACCCCTTCTACCCTCTACACTTTGAAAGCACATTTACATAGGGGGAGTTAGAAGTGATCTAGGATAAAGACCACAGACTAAAGGGCAATTTGAGCTTTTCGATCCAGAGCATATTATCAGATCCATGCACTAGGCACACCCACCAATCAGCTGTCTTGGGCAGGAGCTGGCATCAGCAACTAAACAGTGGACAGAGCCAGAAGAATTAGGTTCCATCAGTTATGTAGTGGCCTTGCTGGCATACTGCAGCTCAGCTCCCATTCACTTGAGCTCTGAGTCCATGGCTCATCTCCAGCAGCTTTGCTTGGATGGAACGGTTGGCTGGCCAAGCCGTTACACAATGGATGGAGCCTAATTCTGCTTCCTGTTCTGTCTACTGTTTACTTTGTGGCATAAGCGGGTGCCCAAGACAGTTGATTGGTGGGTGTCCAAGGTGTCAGACCCCCACCAATCTAATATTGGTGACCTATCCAGACAATAGATCAATATTTTCAAAAGCTGGAATACCACTTTAATGGGGTTGTCCGGGTTCAGAGATGCATCCCCACTAAGATGAGCATCGGAGCATTTCACGCTCCGATGCTCTCCTTTTCCCTGCGCTGAATTGCGCAGGGCAAAGGCATTTTCAGGAGATCCGGTGACGTCCCTGGCTCTCCTTTGGGCTGCCACTGGAAGGCTTCTGCCAAGCATTGAGCCCGGTGACGTCACCGGCACTGATGGATGGGTTTTAGCACTGCCCCAGCCTGTAAAATGACTAGGACAGCGATAAAGCCGAGCCATCAGAGCCGGTGACGTCAAAAAACACACTGCTGGGCGGAAGCCTCCACCCGGCAGTATGTTATGGTAAATAAAGAGCCCTTGTCTTGCGTGATCCAGCACAGGGCAAAGGAGAGCTTCTGAGCATGAAATGTGGATGAAAATATGGGTATGTCTGGGTTCAGCTCTGAACCCGGACAACCCCTTTAAGGCTAAAGATCATTTATCAATTTCCTTTGATTCTACAATTGCATAATAGTTAATAGAATTTGGTTGACCTCAGTGAAAAAGTGACTGTGAGCTGCAAATTATGGCTTATGGGACGTTTTGTTCTTAAATTAGTTCTTAAGTTGATGCCTCAAGTTAAACATTATGGCCGGTGTCCCTATAATAACAAGTATATCAGATTCTGTATATGGTTTCCTCTCCTGTCAGAAAACCTTGCAGAAATCTGTACCCAGTGTGGATTTCTATGACTAATGACCTGTGTCATTTGATCCTTTTGGGTAACAATTTTTTTGAACATTTAGCTGCTGCCAAGAACTTAATACATGACATCAATACCCTCATGAGTGCAAAAAAATGTTCAAAAAATGAGGCTATTTGTCAATGTTTTCCAGCTGTAACTGAGAAGCCCAAACGTTCCAGCTGATTTAAAATGACACAAGCACGTAGATAAAGTGGGAGTTTATCAGCGTCCACAGCTAAATGTTATTGTTCCAGATAGCTATTAATTAACCTCTAAACCAGATATGCTAATAGCATTAGCCAAAATAATATAGAATATGATTTTATTAAAATGGATTTTGTCTGAAAATGTAATATTTTTACTTAACATTATAAAACTTTATTTCATTTATTTACATTTTTAATTTTAAAAAGTAAAAGAAAAAAAAAATCGGTAGAAGTTCCAGCATTGTCCCCAACTGTTTGCTATCTCTGTATTCTCTAATGAACGGAACATTTCACTAAAAATTGACTAGAGAAACATTGCAATCATAGTAATTTTTTTTTCATTGGCCATCCCAATTTTTTTCATGACTAAGGCTTCTTTCACACAACAGTATTTTTTGCTGGCTCCGATCTGCATATTTTGCTGACAAAATGCGGACCCATTCATTTCTATGGGTCCGCAAAAAGTACTGACAGCACACTGTGTGCTGTCCGCATCCGTATGTCCATAGAACATGTCCTATTCTTAAGGATAGGCATTGTTATAATGGATCCGCAAAAAAAACTGATGCAATACGGAGGACATCCGTTTTTTTACGGATCCGTAATTTGCGGACCGCAAAACACACGTTCGTGTGAAACTAGCCTAATGCCTCATTCACATGTCAGTGTTCGGTCAGTGATTTCCATCAGTCATTGTGAGCCCAAACCAGGTGCGGTTCTAAACACAGAACAGGTGCAGAACTTTCCCTTATAGCTTATGTCTGTGGAGGCTCCAATCCTGGTTTAGGCCTCATTCACACGTCCGTATAATGTGTCCACATCCTTTCCGCATTCCGTTTCCGCAATTGCGGACAATTATGCGGATAGGATGCGGATCCATTCATTTCAATGGATCCCGAAAAAAATGCGGACAGTACACCATGTGGTGTCCGCATCCGTGTGTCCATTCCGACTGTCCGCATAAATAAATCCTCCTGTCCTACTTTTCTCCCAAATTGCGGTCCGTAGCACAATGAAAGTCTATGGATCCGCAAAAAATGCGAAAGACATGCGGAAAGGCATCCGCATGTCATCCGTATTTGCGGATTCCATTCCAGGAGGGGAGAAAAAAAAAAGAAATGGTACAGATGTTATTCATCCTTCCGTTTTTTGCGGATCCGCAAAAAACGGATGACATATGGATACATCCTTTTCCGTTTTTTTTACAGAAAAAACGGAACGGATGTCCTGGAAAAACTGAGTTTTTTGCGGAACAACGGATCTGCAAAAAACTGACCGTTTTCCAGGATGTGCACAAATACAGACGTGTGAATCAGGCCTTAGGGTCACAATCACTGATGAATATCACTAACCAAACACTGACGTGTGAATGAGACTTAGGCCTCGTTCACATTTCCACTGACGTGTGCTGGCCGCATTTTCCGCGAACAGAACATGCACCCATTGATTTAAATGTGTCTGTTCACATTTCTGGATTTTTTTTACTGAGCGTGGGTCAGTAAAAAAAATCATGGAGATATGCACCACTTTGATCTGTGATGCGGACCAAGCATGCCCAATTAAGTCTATGAGTCCATGAAAATCACTGACATACATCCGTGTTGTGTCTGTGTTGCGTCCGTTTTTCACTGAAGACTAATAGGAGATTCTTTGGTAATCAACTTTCAGCTGAGCAACGTCAGTGAATTACGGATGACACATCGATGGTAAAAATGGATACACGGACCAACCATGGATCCTTCATGGACAGCTTCACGGATGAAACACGTACTTTTTTTTTACGGACGTGACACTGACACGGAAATGTGAACAAGGCCTTAATAGATATTTTTTTCAAAGGATTTTTCCCAAAAATCAACATGTATTACATAGTCACAGGATAGGTGATGAGTGTCAGATTGCTGGGGTCCCCACCTCTGGGATCTCCATTGATTACAATGGCCTTGTGTCCTCCATTCCTCCTCACTGTACAAATGCATTGGGAAGGGGATTAAACAGGTACACTGCTGATCCAAAATCTATGCAACCAATGGTTCATGCTCACGAATGTATTTTCTTTCCGTATCTGTTCCATTTTTTTTATGGACCGTATTCATTTCAATGAGTCCGCAAAAAAAGTGAAAGTTACTCCGTGTGCATTCCGTTTCCGTACATCCGTATGTCCATTCCGCAAAAAAATAGAACATGTCCTATTATTGTCCACATATCCGACAAGGATAGGACTGTTCTGTTAGGGGCCAGCTGTTCCGTTCCGCAAAATACAGAATGCACATGGACTTCATTCGTATTTTTTGCGGACCGCTAAATACATACGGTCTTGTGCATGAGCCCTAAGACAGCAGGCTAATGGCATTATCCTTGTACCATTCCAATGTTAATTTATGGGCTCCCTTTGATGACACTTCAATCTCCTCCATCCAGTGCCCTCTTCAGGATCGCGCAGCACACTGTTCAGTTCGCCATCACTTCTGGCATTGTGACCCCAGATGCTGAAGCAGCAGCTCCTGCACATCTCCATATATAAATCACTGGTCACAGTAGGCTGTTAAAAAGCGATCAATGCGGAAAATAACTATTCACATTTGACAGATTTTTTCTACGCACGCACTGCAGAAACAGCCAGATTCAAATGTATGGGATGGATTTACAGTAGCAGAAATCTGCCTTATGCAAACATAACCTTAGAAAGAGAATTAGGAAGAGAACTATTAGGGCTCATGCACACGACCATATGTATTTTGCAGTCTGCAAAAAATGGACATGCAAAAAATACAGATGATGTCCGTGTGCATTCCATATTTTGCGGAACGGAACAGCTGGCCCCTAATAGAACAATCCTGTCCTTGTCCGTAATGTGGACTATAATAGGACATGTTCTATTTTTTTGCGGAATGGAAATACGGACGCACGGAAACGGAATGCACACAGAGTAACTTCCATTTTTTTGGCGGACCCATTGAAATGAATAGTTCCGCATACGGTCCGCAAAAAAAAAAAAAAAAAAATGGAATGGACACAGAAAAAAAATCCATTTGTGTGCATGAGCCCTTAGGTTACCTGCACATTGTGCGGATTTGGATGCAAAAAATCCGGATGAAATCTGCACCAAAACTGCACACAAATCCACGCTTTATTGTGGTTTTCATCCTTTTTTAATTTGGTTTTCATACAGATTTTGGCGCAGATTTTCTATTTATTTTATCAACCACATTAAAGTCTTTGCAGACGACCACTCTACAGGAGGTGTGGAACTGACATATTGCAGATTATAAGATCCGTATGGTAGTTCAATTTCTGCATGGAAAATATCAGCAAAATGTACTTGAAATTGTCGCGTCTCATTCACTGTTACTGTATTACGCTGCAGTTTTTCCGCACGAAAATCTGCTCGGACAAACCGCGTGTAATCTGCAAATAGTGCAGGTACACTTAAGATTCAGTCACAAGCATGTTTTTCTTTATTTTAAAGTGCATGTGCAAGTACAAAAAACAACACACAATTCATTTTTATGTTTTTTATATAACTTTATTATAAACTTGCTAAATGAGTTCCATGTCTACCACCTTAGGGTGACTATCTCTATTGTACCAACCTACCTATAAACCTCACTTACCTCAGGGATTGATCAGAATTATAACACATATAGGTGCTTTTTAAAGTGCATGTGCAAGTACAAAAAAACAACAGACAATTCATTTTTATGCTTTTCTTTTTTTACTGCATTTAAAAACCATCTGACTAAAGTGCACAAAAAAATGTGAATGCATCAGCATACTGTGAAACTAGCCTTGTGCTTTGTCTCATTCATTGTTCAGCTTTCAAACTACAATCACTTGGCTAGGTATATTGAAATTTAAAAAATCTAGTTAAAAAAATATATAAAAAGTAACACAAGCGGAAAAAAAATCCATTGGGGTCATGTTAATAAAAAAGTTTTATTTTCTTCAAAGTGCACCACTTTCTTAAAAATCTCATCCGCTTTGCTGGTACTGTACAATGCTGCTGTTTTAGCATACACAAATCCGCAATGTTTCAGTCATGTGTGGGTTTATATTCCTGCTGGATCCTCTTCTGGCTTTGGCTCAAAAAGGCGGCATCAGAAATAGCAATGTGTAAAACTAACCTTATTATGATTACAAGAATCGTGCAATAATTTGAGTTGTGTTATAACATAAACATGCATTGAATATACTAAACTGCATTAAAAAATAGGAGGTATGAGAGAGAAGGAAATAAATAAGGAACCAAATATGTGGACCCAAAAGGCTAAGAAAACACACAAATATTAAACATTTAAAATTAGGCAAAATAAAGAATCACTACTGAGTGCTGCCTGGATTGTTGGTATTGTATTATATGGACCAGTGAACTTGTGTCTAGTGAAGTGTGTGCCTAATATTGCTATAAAAACCTGTGCTGCTGCATTTTCTTTTTCTAATAGCAATACTGTACTGTATACTGTACCAATACTGAAATATGTGGAATCCTAATAAACATTAATAAGTGTTAATAAGTACTAATATATGATATACCTTATCTACATTAATTTGTGTTGCTGCTGAAGTATATTAATCATTAGTTGATTTTGTTTTATTTATTTTTTATTTTACTAATTTATTTAATTTTAATTAATTATACATTTATAGAAAATGTTTCATTCTCAATAATTGATGAAATAGACATTTAATTAAATGATTAAATATGCATTTATATTAATTTTAATTTAGAAAAAGTAATGTAATTATTAATTTAATATAAAATATATTTAATTAAAATAACTGATTTACCGATATATATATGTTACTACTTAATGTACACTTTTTAATCTCATAAAGTCATAAAATAAGTTAAAAGAATAATACATAATAATTATCATTATGATTACTAATATCTACTATATTGTTGCACCAGAAACATATAACATTTAGCGTATTTTGATAAATATTGATAAACATTTTGAGACAGAAGGGACATTGAAATAAGTAAAAATATGTTGCTGACTCAGGCATGTTAACCTGGAATGTGTATAAAAGCTGTTGGTTTTGTGGCATAGATATACAGTGTCACATATTCATAAAGTAACTTCTCACCCATTTCTGCGCAGTCCTCATGTTAAACAGTTTCATTTTGGGACCTGGTCTAACTGTATAAAGTACGTGCAACTCTTTCAACAGCAAAAGTACATAAATCCTTACACCAAATACTGCTTGCTATATGTAATATAAATGTAAGCAGCCTCCTCTGGGGTCTGGTCTTTGGTCTAAAACAATTAAGGGATTTGGGTCTGAAAAATTTAGAGGTCTTGCCTGGTGTAAGATTAATTTTGGCAGGTCTAGTTTTGGGTCTATCTCTGGTTCATCTAGGGCAGGGATCAGCAACCTTCAGTACTCCAGCTGCTGTGAAACTACAACTCCCAGCATGCAAACATGCCCGACTGTTCTTCTAACTCCCATAGACATGATTGAAGCATTCTGGGAGCTGTAGTTTCTGAACAGCTGGAGTGCCGGAGGTTGCTGATCCCTGATCTAGGGTCTGGTTTGGAGCTGATTAATTTAGGGGGTGTGGTTTGGAGTTGAATCTTTTTAGGAGACTGGTAGGGGGTCTGATTAATTAACATAGTTTTGTCTGGAGTCTGCTTAATTTAGGGGTCTGGTCTGGAGCCTGGTTTATTTTGGGGTCCAGTAAGGTAAATTTAAGGGCTGATTAATTTAAGGGGTCTGGTGTCTGTTAAATTTAGTGGGTCCGCTATGGGGCCCAATTCATTTAGGAGTCTGGTCTGGGGTTTGATTAATTTAGAGGGTTTGGTCTGGGATCTGTTTAGGGTCTAATATAATTTAGTGGTCTCACCTGGAGATCTGGTCTAGGGTGTAAATTAATTGGGTCTTTTTTAAGTAGTTTAGGGATCTAAAGCTTCGCTACAGTGACAGCATTTTCTAGTTATTTCCCCATTTCATCTTCATCCATGTCTTCAGGCAATATTATTATTTTTTAGCATCAAGCTGTCCCGAATGGGGCTCACAGTCTAAGTTCTCTATCAGTATGTCTTCTGAGTGTGGGAAGAAACCCACGCAAACACAGGGAGAACATACAAACTCCATGCAGATGTTGTCCATGGTCAGATTCGAACCTAGGACCCCAGAGCTGCAAGGCACCAGTGTTAACCACTGAGCCACCAAGCTGCCCACAGTGTTTGGGGCTTTGGAAAGCACTGCAGATGTGAGATAACATAGTTTGGGCATGATGAGAAGACACAGAAAGCAAGCAGCTATAATCAAGGAATATAACGTTTCATGCACATGAACGTTTTTTTTCTTCAGTGGCCAAGGGGTCTAGTCACACATATTTTTTTAATGGATCTTTGTGCAACCAGTTTGATAATCTCATCGAAGGTCCGATTCTGGTCAGTTTTTGTAGATGAGACTAGCTTTTCTATTGATGTTAGTGAGAAAAAAATGGAATGCAGACAGAAGCTATTTTTCAAATATCCATTTTTGCATATGTGCATGAGGCCTTATTAATATTCTGCCTCTGATAGGTGCTGTGTTCACCAGTATGGTCTGTGACTGTGTAGAACTGGTATCTGTATGGTCATTGTATTATGCAAGTATTTACTTACAGTATAGTGGTAATACTGGTCTTCTTGTAGTGTTTTATATTAAATCTCAGTACGGTGGCATTATTTAGCAACTAAATAGTGTTCATTTTTGGTCAGCATATGGTGCTACTAATCAGCCCTTGTATGGTGGTATTATTCTGTAATCACTGTATGGTGGTGTTATTCTGTATTCACTGTATGGTAGTGTTAATCATTCACTACACAATGGTCATATATGATCAGAAAATGTTGGTATTAATCAGTCACTGTATTATTGAGTCATAATGTGGTGTTATGATTTGTCAGTATATTGCAGTATTAATCAGTAACTCTTTGATGGTAATATGCTCTGACTTTGTAGTGGCATTAGTCAGTCACTGTGTGGTAGCATTAATCAGTCACTATGTGATGATAATATGCTGTGATTTCATGGTGATACTATTCAGTCACTATGTGTTTTATTAATTAGCATTATAGTATACAGAGCAGATTTGTGTTTGTGACAAGCCAATTATTTTATGGCAATTGTGGGACAAATATTTTTGGATACAGACACGAAAGCATGTCATGTCATTTGAATAACAGGTACAGATAGGATAAGATCAATTTTCTGAAGAATGACTACAATTTTGTTACATGTCGTATCTGGTAAATAAGACAAATGTTGTCTTGTTCACCTTGACAGAAAAATAGTTTAGAATTGTTTTGCTAAAGCAATGAACTACCATAGCCCTAATGGTAATTGAAAATCGGAATATACAAAGTAAAACCAAACACTAGGCAACAGACATTGAATATATGAACTAATTCTATATTCACTGTAAATGAATATGAGATACTTAGCAAATAATATTTCGATCAAAATCATTTGTGCCCATCCACACAGCAAGGTGACCTCTTTCTGGATGGGATCCTACTCTATAATGACTCGTCTGCTTGTGCCAAGTGGCCTCAAATGAATTTTAGGGGGATTATTTACTGCACTAATTAAAAACAGTCTGTGGGAAAGATGGGTTTGTTAGTAGTGCACAACCAAACTGGAGGCAGCCAGCATCTCCAGGAGGTTGTGCAGCATATAGTTGGAGCATGTGCAGTACCCCAGACCTGACGGTATCTCTAATGACTTGTTATGTCATGTTTATTATTGTTATGCCTGTACACCAGCAGAGTATGGTTGGTAATGACAGACTTATCCACCCTATTCCTTCTCTCTTGTTAGGAGTAAAGCTGGTCCTATTTCGTGCCAAGAGGGGGAGTTCAAACCCTGACAGGGTGGAGATAGGAAGAGCATGTTAAAGCTCCTACTCCGAGGACCCTTAACCAGTTCTCCAATGAGACTATTACTCCAGGGAGATTTACCAGAACCAAGAAGCCTGCTTTCCATAAAGCATACAACGTCAGCAGAGTTACCAGCAATCTCAGCTTTACAGACCCTGCTGCAGGCAAGGGGAATAAAGACTGGACACCCATCACCTAGCTAACATCCAGGCCAGTCAAGCTGCAAGCCTGTCCACACAGTGGACACCTACACAAGTGGCCTGCAAGTGCTACTTAATTACCATATAACAAGCTACCATGCTTCATCATCTGGTAACAGAACTGTATCTTGTACCTACCACTGCTGGATGTACACAAATTACATTTTTCACTAAATAAAGAGAGACTTTTATACCTTTACTTCTGGTCTGCTTCTTCAAACCACCTTTCCACTGACCTGATAACCAGAGAGCAATGGCCTAAAGGAATATACTATGACACATCTCATCAGGGCCACTACCACTCCATCCATCCTCTTCACCAGCTCCTCCGGGACTCACTGCACATACTCTCAGTGAATTCAATGAAAGGGGTTGTCCAAGTTATGAAATAAAAAAAACATTATATAGCACTGTAAATCTGATGGTCAGCAATATATACATGAGCTAATCAAGTTTTAGGCAAAAAAACATATATATTTTCTCATTTCCCTGGTTCTCTTCTGGCCCTTTGTTTACCTGCAATAACAACAATCTCTGAGGTTTTCCTCATGAATATTTGTGCTCCTTCCCCTGCTCTGCAAAGGGAGTGAATAAAGTGCTGCCTTGAGTGAAATGTCTGAGTGCTGGGATACTCATCAGCATGTTTGTATATGTAGGACTACAAGTCCCAGCTGTACAATGACACTGCGGATACACACAAGATCTTCCCCCTACCTGTTCTTATGCAATGCTCTGTAGAACTCCTCCAGCCTTGCCAGCTCTGTGCAGGATGAAGAGGGAAGATCCTGTGTTTCCTCATTGCCTGCAGCTGCTCAGCAAAGCCTCCAGCCCAGAGTCTGTTCTGCAGAAGGTGCTAATCTTTCCTGAAGAATCCAGGGAGAGGGAGACACAGGGTAGACAGCAGAAGCAGACACCAGTGCAGGGGGCGTGGTCAGCACAGTGATGACTTTGCACAGACACAGAACCTGTTCCTTAGGTTTGTGTAAAAGACATCATCAGAGCAGGGAGAGAAGCTGACATCAAAGGTCATGTGACCCTCTGTGCGATCTGAGAAAGAGGCCACTGCAGATGAAGTAGTGAATAGTAAACCCCTTACATTTGATTAGCTACTTTCACACTTGCGTTGTAAGGATCCGTTTGTGAGATCCGTCACAGGCTCCTGATAAACGGTTCAAAACTGATCAGTTTTGTCCTAATGCATTCTGAAATGGAAAATGATCCTTTCAGAATGAATCAGTTTTTGCTTCAGTTTGCTTCAGTTCAGTCTCCATTCCGTTTTGGAAGGCGGACACTAAAACGCTGCTTGCAGCGTTTTGGTGTCCACATGACGAAACTGATGCGAAACTAATCCGTCATGGCTCACAATGTAAGTCAATGGGGAAGAATCGTTTTTTTTTCAGACACAATAGAAACTGATCCGTCCCCCATATGACTTTCAATGGAGTTCATGACGGATCCGTCTTGGCTATTTAAAAGAATAATACAACCGGATCCGTTCAGAACGGATGCAGATGGTTGTATTATCATGACGGAACCGTTTTTTCCGATCCATGATGGATCCAGCAAAAACGCTGGTGTGAAAGTAGCCTTGGTTTAGAAACATATAAAGAACAAAAAAATAACTCGGAAAACCCCTTTAAGACCTGTCCTTACAAAGAGAAGAGTCATTATAGAGTTAGGTCCCATCTAAAAAAAAGGTCACATGTCGTGCCATGGATGGGCACAAATGATTTTCATCAAAATATATTTGTAAGTACCTCATATGTATTTATTCAATGTTAGAAGAGTGCTGGTTGAATTTTATTGGTTTTACTTAGTTATTGGAATCTGTGCGTCATTATAGGTCAGTGTTACCCTACCAGTGACTCAGGAGCCTCATGGTAGCTCTGTATGTGGAGCTTTAGATGTTGGCAGTTGCTGATACTATTGTGTATGTGGCACCATAGATGTTATAACATTACTGGTACTTGGTAGCAGGGTTAAACCCAGATCATTGACAGCTAATACAGATGTAACCACCATATCAGTCATCTCTTCACTTTTAATAAACAATGTGGCCCATAACCTACAGAAAGTTTGAAACCTCTAGTATAAATGATAATCTGACTTTATGGTTATGTTATGATGTTGGACTACATCACATTGGTTTCTCTAAACAATCATGTGTGAAGAACATTATAGGATGATGTTACCATATTCCAGAATCTATTCTTCCAAGACAATATATGTTCTTTCCATTAACTCCTTTTTCCCTTTCCCTTCATGTGGTCTTTGTTATACTCCATGTTTTATGTCATCTACTATTTCAAGCCATACACACTGGCTCCATATGGAAAGCAGATAGTTTCTTTTTAAAATCCTATTGATGTTTCTTTTAAACTCTCTAATTAAAATATTTTCTCCTTGTATTCTTATTCTAGATGGTGCCCGTCATGGTGCCAACTACTGTAGTTTTATAGGATACCGATTGTTGTAGGCTGCCATGCATGTATAGAAATGCCAGTTAGGGACATAAATGTCAGAGTCATCCCACTGGTGTAGAAATGACCATGGCGCTGGTATGTTTTGATTGTCTAAAGTCTAATCTTGCAGTGAAGCCAAACATCTGAGGCTGAAGGAAAGCTATTAAAAAGCCGCATTGAGTCACACTGCATGTGATATGTTTCTTTTATTTCTAATGGGTCTAACTTAGGCTCAGTTTATTTACATGAAAGAAATTATTTTTTGTGAAATTCTGATTTGAAATTTCAGTGATATTTCGAATTATGTAATATCCCAAAGTGTATTATCATTTCTATACCCTGCTACTGTCTTTAATTGCTAACACGATGTCATCTGTGTATGGATTTCAGTCCTTTGTCACTGTGCATTGATAAAACTGCTCTGAAATTGTTATGTTCATGTAATGTTTCCTGGTTGTCCAGCAGATGGTGGTGTGTATTTGGCAGAGAGAGAGATAGATCCTTAGATAGAATGGAACTTACCATTCCATTCTCCCCCTTTTGGGCAGAAGTGGGCCAGTCCTGTTTCCTACCAAAGGGAAGGGTTGCAGTTCTAGTTTATTCCAGACTAGTCTAGACAGTGGAGCAGAAAAAGACGTGCCAAGATATAGCAGCTAGGGGAAAGTTCCACCTCCTGCAGCAGAAGTCTCAAAAGGGAAGCAGCTCATAGAGCACCCTGACTCCTTATCACTTTATAGACAGAATATTATGAGGGGGGGTCAAAAGCTAAAGGCACCACACTCCAGAGGTACCAGAACAGCCCTAAAGTCCAGCAACCAGATTGAAGCTAAGTTTGGCACAGCAGAGAGAGAACGCAGAGTATTCAAGTGTGCTCGCCAGTTTATGCCAAAACCTGCTGGAACCAAGAGAAAGACTGTATATTGTCTGGATGCAAGTTGATTCTTCCTTCGGAGAGAGCCTGCTTCGGAGCCTAACCCTGGGGAGCAACGGTATCCAGGTAGGAGCAGACACACAAAAAACTATTGGGGCCGCACCCAACGACTCGGCATTCCAATAAAGCTGGGACACGATTGACCCTGGGGGTGGCACATTGCAATTGTAAATGACAATTTTCTAAAATTTTAGTTTTGATACAAATAAGAAAAATAACATATGCATCATTTAAGTTTACTGCTTTAACATATTCTACAACGCTGTAAACAGATTGTAATTACTCCCTCCAGTCTCAGTCTATTATTTAGCATAGATGGTCATGGTTCCCAATAAGAAATTCAGTTATGGGGTCGCCAACTGAGTCCCTCTAGAACATGTTCCAGCTTAGTGCACTGAGTTGGGCCACTTTGGTCTTAAATGGACATATTTCCATGTTATGCAGTCTAAAATTCATGGTAAGAAGAAGGCAACATGCAGGTGAACCAAGTAGTTGTGTCACAGAGCTGGTAGCAGCAATCTCCGGGTCAGGAAGACCAAACATGAATCAGGCAACTAGAGTTCTGTGCTTCAGAAAATTAAATTTATTCCAGAAAGCAAGCAATTTTTTGGCGCACCTATTCTTAAATGTGTTGCACCCTGGAGGTCCTGCCTGTGGCATGAAGGGTGTTTAACCAATAGGAGAAATTATGGTCTATTACCAGCCTTAAAGACAGGCAATTCACTGTTACACCAGGCCCAATGCCTTGTAGGGCTAGCTCAGCTGAATATAATGATACCGTTAATTTAGGAATCCACCACTGGCAGCACTGATTTTATAGTGTCAGACTGTGCAGGGACAAACCCCTAACTGGTAACACCCATCTGCACCTTTATTGCAGAATGATGGTAATTCATGAATAAACTTCTAGCAGGAGCAAAAGGGGAAAGACACAACATAAAGTTATATGAAAAAATGTATTATGGGAAATGCAAGTAGTTACTAAAACATATGTGTCAGAAGCGGTGGCAGGCCCTCAACTGCAAATCTACAAAACTATCCAGGGATTTAGTCAAATTTCCAATAATCAAAGTCTGCTGGAATCCAGATGCGATATCCACAACACCACCTTCATACAACACATCAGTGACACAGTCAAAGAGGCCCATGAGATTAGTTGGGTACAACAAGTTTTCCAAACAAGTTTTTTGGTTTTTAGGTGGTCGCATCCCCAATTTTTCATGAGAGTTTTCAGTATTTTTACTACTCCAGATGTCAATCTAACAGGCCTGTAGTTACTGGCTTTTTCTCTGCTGCCTTTCTCGTGGATGGGTACAACGCTGGCCACTCTCCAATCATAAGGAACTGCACCCGTTAGAAGGGGTGTAGAGGGATAACAATCTTCTCATCTACAGGTTGTTTTTACTTTCAGTGTCGTTGTGATACAAATGTATTTTCCGGACGGTTGTGAATTTCTTTCCACACAGTGAATGAAGAATACTATGGTGACGAGAAGCAACATTACATTGCATGTTGTATATCAACACAAAAAAGATCACGTTACATACATGTTCTTATTTCTTCCCTGGACATACTTCCTTGTCTCTGGTCATATGGCTGATATGACCTAAATATAGAGGTGGTCAACATATTATGAGGACATCTGTATTCTTAGATTTTATGACGTCAAACTCATTGAAGCAGGGAGCAAAGGGTTAATCATCTGTTTCCCATTATCCCCAGTTGCACCCTATAAGTGAGCACCAGTCTGCAATAATTGCTTTAACACTGGTTTCTTATATAAATTGAGGTGATTAGTTCATCCCAACCTGCTCCTGGCACATTTACACATAAACAGGCACTCCAACACTTGCCTGGCTTTATCAAGTTAAAGGGATTATCCAATTTCTCAAAAAAAAAAAACATGTGCCCCCCACAGGTAATATATTTACCCCGCTTGTGGTGGCGCTCCAGGTCCCCGCACCGCCGCTGCTGCTTCTGCCTGTACACGGATGAAAACATACGGTATCGGGGGGGAGCAGCCAATGGCGGGCGGGGATGTGGACAAGCCTCCCTAGCATCGCGGGTGATGCTAGGGAGGCTCGTCCTCATCCCCGCCTGCCATTGTCTGCTCCCCCAACTCCGGATGTTTTCATCAATGTACAGGGAGAAGCAGCAGCGGTGCGGGGACCAGGAGCAGCGTGGGAAGCGGGGTAAGTATATTACCTGTGAGGGGCGTGGCACATGTGGGTGGGGGGTTTGAGAAATTGGATAACCCTTTTAATGGACTTATATGATGTTAGTAGAAAATAATGGAATACAGTAGAATTGCATATGGAAAAAACAGCCCATTTTTTTTCTAATCCCACACAATTGCTTTAAAGCACACCTAACAAACTTTGCATTAATCAACATTACAATGTGCATACATGCGGAATAATACAATTTCTGGTCACTATATGACTTGTATCTGACATTTTTTAGCAGTTTTTCACCGTGCTAGCTGAATGTCTAGAGTGCAGTTCTCCCAGAGATGGTAGTTGGAGAATAGCTGCCATCCACTACACAGAAAGTAGAGGAGAATCTGCCTCCTAACCTTTTCTTACTCACTCAGAAGCAGCCCCAGGAACATTGAGGACATTACAGAGAGGTACTTACCTGTATGGTCGTGAATCAAGCGTTAGTGCTGAAATATAAGCTTTCTATGTAGGTATACGATCTGCTTCTGTGTGTGTGTTTGTGTGACTCTGCTCCTGCTCACTCCTCCTCCCCTCTCCATAGACTTGTATTGACATGTGTAATATGATCCTCCTATGGAGCTGCTCTTATGCTAAATGGGTGTAAGACTTTTTTGAAAGTGAATAGCTATTAGCAAGTGGGGGGGGGGTGAACAGCTAATAACATGAGAACTAGACATTTTTGACTGTTAAGACATATTACTTAGTTAAGTTTCTTGCGGTCGCTTGTACTATTGATTTTGTGAAAAATTAGTGATCTGATTTAGTAGCATACAAAATATGTAACAATCCAGTCTTATTTACATGGAAAATGATTTGCTGCATTTGAATACAATAAAAATACAGTTTGTCTATTTTTATCTAAATTGGTTTCAAATTATTTTAGAATTAAATTCTTAATATCATTACAGCAGTCATAGAGTTATGTTTCTCTGATACAGAGTTCCAAACCATCTAGACAGACATGCAATTAAAAGACAACATACTGGTTTCTTGTAGCCACCACTAGGGGGAGCTTATGAGCTTACTGCAGTCAATGTATACAGTAAAAGGTTTCTCTGAGAATTAAGAAAATAAAAATACTTAAATGTTACTTTATTATAAATATATTCCCAAATACTTTACATTAGTTATAAAGGCTTGTTTTCTTCTGGAGAGCAAGCATCAGGGGAAATAAAATGGCCACCATCCAATTGGTCCACACAAAACCTGTCCTAATCACATAGAAGTACAAGTTACTTAAGAACACCTCCTCTCTTAGGCTACTTTCACACTAGCGTTAGCACGGATCCGGCACCTAAAGGGTGCCGACGGATCCGTGCTAACGCTATACATGTGTGGAGCCAGCAGCGCTCCGGCCCCACACATGACACACATTAAAAAACACACAGACTACATACAAACAAACATACAGACATACATACAAACATACAGACATACATACATACTCACATACTCCCGGGACGCCGGCAGAACGTCTTCACGCGCCTCCTGCGCGCAGTGATGACGATTCCCCACAGCGCCCTCTGCTGGGCGCAGTGGGGGAAACGTCATCGCAGCGTGCAGGAGGCGCGTGAAGACGTTCTGCCGGCGTCCGGGAGTATGTGAGTATGTATGTATGTCTGTATGTATGTCTGTATGTTTGTTTGTATGTAGTCTGTGTGTATGTATGCCGGATCCGGAATGCCCCCCCATTGGAAATCAATGGAGG
>ONZH01012858.1:0-17253 GCA_900303285.1 Rhinella marina
ACTCCATGCCACAGTCCAATGTAAATAAGGCTACTTTCACACCAGCGTTTTTGCTGGATCCGTCATGATAATACAACCGTCTGCATCCATTTTGAACGGATCCGGTTGTATTATCTTTTAAATAGCCAGTTTGGATCAGTTTCTTCATGCGGACACCAAAACGCAGCAAGCAGCGTTTTAGTGTCCGCCTCCAAAACGGAATGCTGACTGAACTGAAGCAAAACTGATGCATTCTGAATGGATCCTTTTCCATTCAGAATTCATTAGGACAAAACTGATCAGTTTTGGACCATTTATGAGAGCCTGTGACGGATCTCACTAACGGATCCTGCAAACGCAAGTGTGAAAGTAGCCTAATGCTAGTTTCACACCTGCGGCAGGGGACTCCAGCAGGCTGTTCCAGCGGGTGAACAGCCCGCCGGATCCGTGCTGCCGCAGGTGCACGTGTGGGGCCAGAACTACGCTCCGGCCCCATTCACTGTAATGGGGGAGGGCCACAGATCTGGCTGCAGCACGGCAAACCCTGCCGAGAGGCGGCCTGAACAAAAGTACAACATGCTGTGAGTCCCATGCCGCAGGTGTGAAAGTACTCTAACAGAACCCTGACCAAGTCACCTCCAACACACAGTCCCATGATAACATCCCTCCCTTCTGCCCTAACATACAGTCCCAGTTAAATAACCACAACTCCCAGCATCCCTCTGCTTCTCCCTTCACTTACCTCTTCTGATGTAGCAGAGCTCACTGCAGCTTCTTCCCCACAATTCTCCTCTTCAGTTTAGAAGACAGGGGTTGAAAAGGACCCGCGATGATGTCACAGTCATGTGTCCAGTGCAGGATTGGACGGCACTGATCACATGACCTGTGATGTCATCATAGGTCCTACATATCTTGCAGTGTGTTTAACAGGCAGGACATTCGGGGCCTGGGAGAAAACATCAGGGGCCCAGGCCCGAATGTTTTAGCCTAGCAACGCCCCTGCTAGGCAGGCATAGAAATCACTCAAAAAAGACCCAAAAGTCCTTTTAAGGGCTATTATATCTGGTACAAAGCAATATTTTATTATTTTTGGGGTGTTTAAAAGTGGTGAAAATAGCACTAGGTGGCCTGCCATTAATGCCACATGTGCTGCTGCTGCATGCTGTAGGATACTCTCTGTATACTATATACCTGACATACTTTGCTATAATTTCTGCTGTTAAGCCCGCAGTACTTCTTTTGCGTCTTGCTGTATAACATTTGCGCAAGGGGGAACTTGTGTAGGGATAGAGTTTCTATAGGCAGGGTTAGTATAATTGTTCAAAAGACACAAAAGTCCATTGTGAAATATGTCTGCTTTTGTGTGCTCTGTCAGTAACGCTAGGTGCATAACGTATTACAACTGTTCAAAAGTCTGCTGACATCCGTTGTTACATTTAATACTGATAATTTAGGCCGCAGTTCCTCATTTGGAATATTGGACATTCGTTTAAATTTTTCTGATCAGACAGTTAACAAAAATCTGCAGTACTGTAGTTGTGACCAAGTTGCATATATAGTATAAAATATGTGCAAGGCGAGCACTAAAGGAAGGGGAAGTGGGCACGCTGCTGATGGTGAATGCAGAGGCCATGGCTCTGATCGTGGTGAAACTGTCTGTGCTGGCAGAGCCCAAGAAACAAATTCATCCAAAACTCCTAGCTTCATGTCACAGTTTGCAGGGTGGCGCAAGACACAACTCTTGTCGCCACACCAGTGCGAACAGGTAGTCGGTCGGATTTTAGCTGATAATAATGCTTCCAGTCGGTTCAGCACCACCCCCTCTTCCACAAAGTCCAGTCTCAGTAGCCAAGAGTCTGGGCAACCGCATCCTCACCCTGATCATCCTTCCTCCCACCATGCAGAGTCTGGGCAAAGAACTAATCCCACATTGGGATATTCCAAGGAGCTTTTTTCATCACCATTCCTTGGCTCGGGCATCTTGCCAAGGCCGCTTAAAGTGAGACATGAGGAGATATTGTGCCCTGATTCCCAACCTATTGAGCAAACACAGTCTGAAGACGATGATGGTGGGGACCAGCAACTAGCGTCTCACAAGGTGTATGATGATGATGAGACACAGTTGCCAATAAGTCAAGGGCAATTAGTGTCTCAAGAGGTTGTGGATGAGGATAAGATGCAGTTAAGTCAGGTTCTTGTTAGGAGGAGGAGCAGAGTGAGGATGTGGAAGAGGAGGTGGTGGACGATGAATAGCTGACCCAACTTGGGAAGGTGGCAAGCCGAGCAAGGACAGCAGTACAGAGGGGGGGATCCGCAGCACCGCAACAGGCTGGAAGAGGCAGTGGGGTGGCAAAAGGGAGAAGGCAGGCCACGCCAACCAGGTCTGCAACTTCCCCGGTGAAGCCCCTTGCGGCAAGCTCCCTTGCCAAGGGTTAGATGTTCCATAGTCTGGCGGTTTTTTAAGGAAAGTGCTGATGATAAACGTATTGTAATTTGTAACCTGTGCCGTACCAAGATGAGCAGGGGCGTAAACACCAGCAACCGGACCACCACCAGCATCATCCATCACATGGCAGCAAAGCACCCTAAAAGGTGGGCCGAACGCCTGGGTCCACGATCTTTGTCTGTAGGTCACACCACTGCTTCCTCTTCCCCTCCCAAGACACAGGCCCAGATGCCTTCCGCCCTGCACCTGGACCTTCGCAGGAAACATCAGCCAGCACATCCACTTCAATGTCCCAGCGCAGTGTTCAAATGTCCTTACCCCAGGCATTTGAACACAAGCGCAAATACCCTGCCACCTACCCACAGGCCATAGCTCTACACGCGCAACTTTCCAAGTTGCTGGTCCTGGAAATGTTGCCGTTTAAGCTGGTGGACACCGAGGCCTTTCGCAGCCTGATGGCGGTGGCTGTCCCTTGTTGGGCAGTCCCCAGCCGCCACTATTTTTCCCGGTGTGCCGTCCCTGCCTTACACCAGCATGTGTCCAGAAACATAACCCGTGCCCTGACCAACGCAGTTAATGGCAAGATCCACTTAACAACTGACACATGGACAAGCGCATTTCCCAGACGGCACACTCGGTGAATGTTGTGGAGACTGGGAGCGAGTCGTACCCTAGGATAGCACATGTGCTACCCACGCGGAGGATTGCGGGCCCTACTTCCATCCGGATTTCCGCCACCACCTACAGTAGCGGCTGCAACCCCTCCTTCTCTTCCTCCACCTCCTCCTCCACTTCTTCTGCAGAATTGCCATCTTGCAGCACCACTCAGACTTCTGTCAGTAGCTGGAAGCAGTGTAGCACAGCAGTTGGTAAGCGGCAACAGGCCGTGCTGAAGCTTATTTGCCTGGGTGACAAACAGCACACCGCCGCAGAGCTGTGGCATGGCATAAGGTAACAGACTGAGCTGTGGCTCTTGCCAGTCAACCTATAGCCAGGCATGGTTGTATCCAATAACGGCCGCCACTTGGTAGCGGCTTTGGAGCTGGCCAACCTCCCACACGTACAACAGCTTTAGCTGGCCTGACAATGCTGCAGCAGCGCTTGCGGTTGCCGGCTCACCGACTGCTGTGTGACCTGAGCACGCGATGGAATTCCACCTTCCACATGTTGAGCAGGCTTTGTGAGTAGCATAGAGCAGTAGTAGAATACCAGCTGCAACACGGTCGGCTTCTAGTCAGCTTCCGCTCTTCATAAGCGACGAGTGGGCATTGATGTCTGACCTCTGTGAGGTGTACCGCAACTTTGATGAATCTACACAGATGGTGAGCGGCGATAATGCAATTATCAGCGTAACCATCCAACTTCTGTGTCTACTAAAAAGCTTGCTGCTCACAATAAAGGCCGATGCTCTGCGTGTGGAAGAGGTGGAAATGGGGTAAGACCCTACACAGGGTGATAGCCAGACCACCCTTGATTCGTCTTCTCAGCGCCAATTGGAGGAGGAGGAGCAGGAGACGGTTGCCTTCGCTACACAGGGTAGCCATACCACGTTTACACCATCTCTTCGGCGTGGATGGGCTGAAGAGGACGAGGAGGATATTGAGAGTCATGCTCCTGGTGGGGAGAGCAAAGCCTTGTCTGTTGGGACTCTGGCACACATGGCTGACTTCATGCTATGCTGCCTATTAGGCAACACCGATTACTGGTTGTTCACCCTTCTCGACCCCCGCTACAAAGAGAACTTCCCATCTCTTATTCCTGTGGTGGAGAGGACAAGTAAAATGTTGCAATACCAGAAGGCCCTTGTCGAAAAATTGCTCCACAAATTTCCATCTGACAACGCTGGCAGCAGAGTACGTAGTTCCTTGGGCACCTGAGGAGGGGAGACAAGGGGAACACACAGAAGTTCCAACAAAGGCAGGGCGACACTCTCCAAGGCCTGGGACAGTTTTATGACACCCCGCCAGCAACCTCACCCTGATGAGCGGCCTAGTGTGACAAGGAGGTAAAAGTTTTGGAAGATGGTGAAGGAGTACCTAGCTGACTGTGTAAATGTCCTAAGCTATCCCTCTGTGCCGTATAATTATTGGGTGTCTAAGCTGGACACGTGGCACAAACTGGCGCTCTACGCCTTGGAGGTGCTGGCCTGCCCTGCCGCCAGCGTTTTTTCTGAGCGGGTATTTAGTGCCGCTGGGGGCATAATTACTGATAAGCGCATCCGCCTGTCAACTGACAATGCAGACAGGTTGACGCTTATCAAAATGAACAAGGCCTGGATTGCTCCTGACTTCTCTACTCCACCAGAGGAAAGCGGCTTAACCTGAAGAAAACCTTAAATCTGACTTTTAGGTTGTATTGAATACACTGTATTGTCATGTACCCCTTACTCTTCTCGTCCTCTTCCTCCATCATATGAAACTGCTTATTAGGCTGCCCTCGAAGTCCACCAGCTGGGCCTGCACCCTAATTTTTTAGCCGGACAGCTCACCAGCTGGGCCTGCACCATAATTTTTTAGCCAGGCAGCTCACCAGCTGGGCCTGCACCATAATTTTTTTGCCTGTCAGTTCACCAGCAGGCCCTCAACCATAATGTTTACACGCTCAGCAATGCTACATGTCACACATATTGTTTCAGACGGTCAGCTAAGCGGCATGTCAAATTAAATTTTTAACATGCTCAGCTCTGCTACATGTCACTTATAATGTTTCAGACGTTCAGCTAAGCGGCATTGTCACCCTTAAATTTTTTGTTACGGTCAGCTTGGCAGCAGCCTGTCAACCTTAAATTTCGGACAGCTTGATGAGCAGCAGCGTGTCACCCGTAAATTGTTTTTTAACGTCAGCTCGGCAGCACTGTGTCAACCTTAAATTTGGGACAGTTTGATGGGCAGCAGCGTGTCAACCTTAAATTTGGGACAGTTTGATGAGCAGCAGCGTGCCACCCGTAAATTGTTTTTTAACGTCAGCTCGGCAGCAGTGTGTCAACCTTAAATTTGGGACAGTTTGCTGGGTAGCAGCGTGTCAACCTTAAATTTGGCTCAGTTTGATGGGCAGCAGTGTGTTAACCTTAAATTTGGGACAGTTTGCTGGGTAGCAGCGTGTCAACCTTAAATTTGGCTCAGTTTGATGGGCAGCAGTGTGTTAACCTTAAATTTGGGACAGTTTGATGAGCAGCAGCGTGTCACCCGTAAATAGTTTTTTAACGTCAGCTTGACAGCAGCGTGTGAACCTTAAATTTGGGACAATTTGATGGGCAGCAACATGTCAACCTTAAATTTGGGCCAGTTTGATGGGCAGCAGTGTGTCAACCTTGAATTTGGGACAGTTTGATGGGCATCAGCGTGTCAACCTTAATTTTTAAGACGTCAACTCAGCAGCATGTCACCCATAATTTTTTACACGGTCAGTTCAGCAGCAGCAGCACATCACCACTATTGTTTTTGCGTGTCAGCAGCAGGCCATCAATCATAATTTTTCAAGGGTGTGCCTGATGCACTCCTTTATGTGTAATCAAGTAATTATGTGTATTGGAGTGCCTGTTCCTTGTAATTTTTGGCAGCCCTTTCCCTTAGTGCATAGGCTTTATGAGTGTCGGAGTCCCACACTATTATACCACAATGTGAATGAGGCTCTCCGTTATATGATATACCTGTTGTATGGGAGTGCCTGATCAGTGTAATTTTTGGCAGCACTTGCGCTTAACGTACAAGTAAATCTATGTATCCTAACAATATTTCCTGTAAAATCGATGTTATCTTGGGTTTTGGGGGGTTATTTTTGTCATTCCGTAAAAGTGGCGTAATAGTCGGCCATCATCGTTAATAGCAGTGACTTCGGTGTCCAAGATGCATCCAGACATCCTCCCAATGCTGTTCCCTAACCATTTCTGTGGTGTTTCCACCATTTTCTGATGTTTCCCTATGGACCAGACACCCTCCCCTCATCCGAGAAGGGTGTGCCTGGTCTTCTCCCATTGACTTCCATTAGGCTAGGGCTACACGGCGACAGTTGTTGGATTTCTTGCGACTGCCACGGCGATCCCATTCATCTCTATGGAATCCCCGCTACTCAGGGATCCTGGCTGCGACGGGTGTCGCGCGACAACTGTCGCCGTGTAGCCCTAGCCTTATACTCGGGTGCTCGGCTCGAACATCGGGGTGCTTGATCATCACTTGTGAAGAAATTTGAGTTAAGATTTTGCGTGTTAGCCCTGCTACGTCTGTAGTATACAGTCACTACAAGGTCCACACTATCCGCTCTGTAATTCACTTGTGGTCATCACCATGATACTAGTTCAGGTTGTCCTCACTGGACTGTGACTTCATCTCCGGTTCTGAGAATGTAGACTTCTTCTGGTCATCTGCTTGGATTTCATTTTGCTGCATTTCATGCTCCGATGCTCTCCTTTGCCCTACGCTAAATTGCGCAGGGCAAGGGCATTTTTCTCAGGTCCGGTGACGAACTGGGCTCTGCCAGTGCGGAGGCTTCCACCCAGCAGTGAGCCTGGTGACGTCACCGGCACTGATGGGTGGGCTTTAACGCTGCCCTAGTCAGTAAAACGGCTAAGGCAGCGCTATAGCCGGCCCATCAGAGCCGGTGACATCACCGAACACACTGCCGGGCGGAAGCCTCAGCTCGGCAGTGTGTGTTTATACACAATAGTGCCCTTGCCCTGTGCTATCCAGTGCAGGGCAAGGTAGCACATCGGAGCATGAAATGCTCCGATGCTGTTGTCAGGCAGGCTGCCTGAGTGAAATCCTGGGTATGTCCGGGTTCAGAGCCCCTTTAAGGTATTCCCATCAGGTCTTTGTCTTACATTTAACATATATAAAAAAATATACTGTATACATTAAACAAATCCCTCCGACGGATCCTTTCTTTTTTTTTTTTTTTACTGTGCAATGATTATCATATATTTTGACCTGTGCCATTGTTCACCACAATTCTATATGTCGTACTGGCGGTCATGGCACCCGTGCCGCCGGTCCTGCCTCTGACTCTGCTGATGCCCATGCCTGGGCTTCCGCCCCTCTCCTTTCAGGCTCCTCCTCCATCCGGCGGTCTCTTGGTATTGGTGCGCGTTCACGTTTGAGGTCACTAGGTTCACGCCGGAGAACGCGAGCAGTTTAATCTATTTGCTATGCTTTGCAGACATGGTCACCTACTAAGGGTTAATTCTGTTCTCAGGAGTCTCTCCTCCCTTTCACCTGTGGGGGTGGGACTCCTGGCTGCATTTCAACCTTGCAATCACCATCATACTTGCCACTGTTTGAGTTTCTCTGCACCAGCTATACTAGTAGTTTATATTCTGCAGTTCTGACCTTGCTTTGTGTTTTTGACCATTGCCTCTGCCTGATCCCTTTGTACTTCGCTACTGGTTGGTTTTGACTTCGGCTCATTTTTGACTACTTTTGTTTTGTGATTTTGTCCTGACGTACCTTCCTGGTTTTGACTCGGCCTTATTAACTATTCTTCTGTGTTTGTTTGTCTGTCTCTTGTCTCTCATCCCCTGCACCATAGTCAGTGTGGTTGTCGCCCCACGGTTTAGCGTGGGTGGGGCAATAGGCAGGGACAGAGGTTGGGATAAGCTCAGGGCTCACGTTCCTCTGTTTATCCCAGCCTGACACTTACACTATGATTTAGATACACTTGGTGTCAGTTAGGGTTGCAGCGGTAACCGGTTCCACGGTATACCACGGTAATGAAATGCACGGTTATCAAACCGTGGGCATTTGCTTATTACCGGTAAATGGCGACAAGACTTTTTAGTCTTGTCGCCATTTGCGCCTGGACCCGACCGCATTACTGATACTAGGCTGCGCTACTGCGCAGCCTAGTATCAGAGGACATGGAGAAGATAAAATAAAAAAAATCACTTACCCGTCCGGCGCTCCTCCTCTTTTCCGGGTCGCGCTGTACTGTCCTGACCGCGTACAGCGTCAGGACGTAGTGCGCGCACTCTGACCTGACGCTGCACGCTGTCAGGTGACAGTGCAGCTACGGGAGACTAAGGAGCGCCGGACACCGGAGAGGAGCCGCAGCGCAGGAAAAGTAAGTGATTTTTTTTATTTTATTTAGATGGTGGGCTGAAGGGGCCACAGTGGGGCTGATGGCACAGTGGGCCGATTTGAGGTCTGAAGGGGGCACTGGGGCTGATCTGAGGTCTGAAGGGGGCACTGTGGGCCGATCTGAGGTCTGAAGGGGGCACTGTGGGCCAATCTGAGTTCTGAAGGGGGCACAGTGGGCCGATTTGAGGTCTGAATGGGGCACTGGGGGCTGATCTGAGGTCTGAAGGGGGCACTGTGGGCTGATCTGAGGTCTGAAGGGGCACTGTGGGCTGATCTGAGGTCTGAAGGGGGCACTGGGGCCAATCTGAGGTCTGAAGGGGGCACTGGGGCCAATCTGAGGTCTGAAGGGGGCACTGGGGCCAATCTGAGGTCTGAAGGGGGCACTGGGCCAATCTGAGGTCTGAAGGGGGCACTGGGGCCAATCTGAGGTCTGAAGGGGGCACTGGGGCCAATCTGAGGTCTGAAGGGGGGCACTGGGGCCAATCTGAGGTCTGAAGGGGGCACTGGGGCCAATCTGAGGTCTGAAGGGGGACTGGGGCCAATCTGAGGTCTGAAGGGGGCACTGGGGCCAATCTGAGTCTGAAGGGGGCACTGGGCCCAATCTGAGGTCTGAAGGGGGCAACTGGGGCCAATCTGAGGTCTGAAGGGGGCACTGGGGGCCAATCTGAGGTCTGAAGGGGGCACTGGGGCCAATCTGAGGTCTGAAGGGGCACTGGGCCAATCTGAGGTCTGAAGGGGGCACTGGGGGCCAATCTGAGGTCTGAAGGGGGGGGCATCTGTGGGGGCCAATCTGAGGTCTGAAGGGGCACAGTGGGCCGATTTGAGGTTCTGAAGGGGGCACTGGGGCCGATCTGAGGTCTGAAGGGGGCACTGGGGCCGATCTGAGGTCTGAAGGGGGCACTGTGGGCTGATCTGAGGTCTGAAGGGGGCACTGTGGGCTGATCTGAGGTCTGAAGGGGGCACTGGGGATGATCTGAGGTCTGAAGGGGGCACTGGGGCTGATCTGAGGTCCGAGGATTAGTGTATCTTTTAATAATATATGTAACAAACTGTGATACCATGATAACCGTAATACCGCGGTATTTACTGAGACGGTTATCATACCGTGAAAATTTCATACCGTTGCAACCCTAGTGTCAGTATACAGTGCTAGTCTTATATTACATTTATTATATGCAAAATAACACACCAACCACAGTATTCTGCAGAGATTATTATATACTTTTAACAGTCCCATTAGATGTTACAAATGTACATAATACAATTCAGACACATTGGGTGTCAGTGTATGCCACAATTTTTGCATAACATTTAATATACTTATTGATTATCTGCAGAGCTGTGTATCTAATCTTATCATGTGTGATACTGTCTGCAGAGATGTGTATCTAATCCTATTCTCTGTGATAGTGTCTACTAAGCTGCGTATCTAATCCTATTATATGTGATACAGTCTGCTAAACTGGGTATCTAATCCTATCATGTGTGAAACTGTCTGCTTAGCTGTGTATCTAATCCTATCTTGTGTGATACTGTCTGCAGATCTGTGTATATAATCCTATGCTGGGCAACAGTGTCTGCTAAGCTGCGTATCTAATCCTATTATGTGTGATACTGCCTGTTGAGTTGTGTATCTAATCAAATCATGTGTGATACTACCTTCAGAGCTGTGTATCTAATCCTATTCTAGGTGACCGTGTTTGCTGAGCTGCTGTATCTAATCCTATCATGTGTGATTCTGCCTGCAGAGTTGTGTATCTAATCCTATTCTGGGTGACAGTGTCTGCTGAACTTTGTATCTAATCATATCATGTGTGATACTGTCTGCTGAGCTTTGTATTTAATCCTATTAGGTGTTATACTGTCTATGAAACAATTATATGTATCTGTATAGAGTGTGGTACTGTCTGCTGAGCTGTGTATCTAATATTATTGTGTTTTATACTGTCTGATGAGCTGTGTATCTAATCCTACCTTGTGTATCTAATCCTTCCTGTCTATGAAGCTATTGTATGTATCTGTATAGAGTGTAATACAGATACAGAGATAAGGAGCTCTCCTATGTGTACATACTGTACACTCCAGCCATTGCTGAGATAAGAGAGGTGGGGGAGGTGCTGATGTATTTAGGTCCCTGCATTTCCCTGTCTTGCGAATGAGGCTTGATTACCCGTTAAGTAAGTTATATAAACCCATTCATGTTGCTATTGGAAAACATTACACAAAACATTCTTATTGTGTTGGGTGCCTGAGGCGGTGCTTATTTTTAGAAGAAAAAAAACAAAACCTTTCCACAGAGCACTACATGCCACTGGTTTGACCATGGGAAGACCCAGGTCTGTGGACCTTTAGAAAAAATGCTTGAGTACTCCTGATTCAGGGTTTAATTTTAATAAACTTTAATAATGGGTTTAATGCAGAAAATAACAATTGCATCATTTTCATTTACAACATATCCCAATCCTAATGAATTACAATTGTGCAGCTGTAGTCCAGAACCACATCATGGATCTAGGGTTGCCCTTTACTCTTCCATGAAAAGCTTTAGTGATACAGAATGTTACTATGCCATACTATGCCAGTGGCAATAGTATGAAGGAGATCACTGCATGTAATAGCAGTGGTTTCCTTCACTAACGAGCAATGCAAGGATTCCCAAGTAATAATATCACCATAGTGCCCTCAGTATTTATAATGCTGCCCCTTCAGGTCCCCATGTAGTTCTAATGCCCTCTACAGTTAAATATATTTTGCCCACCCTGTATTGCCAATGGAGAAGTCCCCTTGCAAAACAGACAAGAATAGGACTCTAGGTTCTATATTTTGGTGGGGCCATGGAGCAGACATTCAGATACAGGCAGCAGATGGTGTTGTCCACATCTTTTCTGTCTCCATTGAAATGAATGGGTCCTCAGAAAATGTCGATCGGATTCAGACCAAAAATATGGTTGTGTGAATCCACTAAGGCTAAATGCACAAAGTTTTTTTGATGAGGATTTGAAGCAGACCTGCAACAGAAATGGATTGGAAAAGAATTAGAAAAATAAAGGAAGGATTTAGACTTCTGGCTTTGGCTGAAAATCAGCTGTTAAGCCCTGGTATGTCAGCATTCAGCATTATAGCTTCTCATAACTTTCCTATCATCTAAGTGTCCAGGCCTCATATTTATTGCTTATGTCAACATTCCAGTCTCTATGCCTTGTCTCTTTATTACCTGTTAGCTCTGACTATTCACCCTTATGTATAGCTGTTCTTTGATTAGTCCCTGATTAAGGGATATACAGTCCCTCCTCTATTGTTCACACCTAGACGTGTAAATGTACGGCTTTAGTTCTTCTGAGACATTGGTCTTCATACAAAATACAATCTACCTAAGTGCACAAAATCAAATTATACCAGAATTGTAACTAATGAAATATTCACTGCAAATAATATTTCTGCTTCCACAACTATCACCCCTATTTCCCTGCACTGCCTAAAACGCCCTAAAACCCCTGCACCCAGCAAGGAACTTCTTATCTCTCCCTCCATCTGACCTTCTGCTCAGATCTGTTCTACAACATAAAACCTTTCTCTCTAGAGGATATTGTAAGAAGGATATAGACAGGAAAACCTGCGACATTAAAATTAACCTCCATCAGTTCCACTCCCAACCCTTAGCATTGGATACACAGCTTAGCAGACAGTATCACGCAGGATAGGATTAGATACACAGCTCAGCAGGCAGTATGACACATGATACGATTAGATTCACAGCTAAGCAGACAGTATCACACACAATAGGCTTAGATACAAGACTCTGCAGACAGTATGACACATAATAGGATTATATTACATACATGGCTCATCAGAAAGTATCAGACATGTTAGGATTAGATACACAACTCATCCGACAGTATTTTACAGAGTAGGATTAGATACACAGCTCAGCAGACAGTATCACACAAGATAGCATTAGATACACAACTCAGCAGACAATATAACACAGGATAGGATTAGACACAGAACTCAGCAGACAGTACCAGACAAAATAAGATTAGATACACAGCTCAGCAGGCAGTATCACACACAATAGGCTTAAATACACGTCTTTGCAGACAGTATGACACATGCTAGGATTAGATATGCAGCTTAGCCGACAGTATCCCACATTATAGGATTAGATACCCAGCTGAGCAGACTGTATCACACTTTATAGGATTAGATACACAGCTGAGCAGACAGTATCACACATGATATTTGGATTCTGGATTTAGTGTTCCTTTCTTCTCATGTGTTTGACTTTCACACATTTAAAGGGGTTCTCCAAGTTAAATTTATTGATGACCTATCCTCAGGATAGGTCATCAATATCAGATTGGCGGGGGTCCGACACCCGGCACCCCCACCGATCAGCTGTTTTAAGAGGAGGCACGCGCCGTACCAGCACTGCCTCCTCTTCACTGCTGGCCATAACGGGGGTAGTGGTGAGTAGGCGTAATTACACCTAACCATCCCACTCATTTTAATGGGAAGAATCGCTCCCATATAAGTCTATGGGCGCGATTCTTCCCATCTAAATGAATGGGGCAGTTCATGTCTAACTGCCTCACCGCCCCATTCATTTCAATGGGAAGAATCGTTCCCATAGACTTGTATGGGCGGGGGTGCCGGGGGTCGCGTGTCGATCTGATATTTATGACCTATCCTGAGGATAGGTCATCAATAAATATAACTTGGAGAACCCCTTTAATATTCTCAATAGATCTCACCAAATTAGCTGGGTCTGCCGATAAAAATCTCATATCTATGGCCAGCTGCTCTAAACAAAAGAAAAAAACGCAGAGCAATAAGCTAAATGTGGAGCAATCACCGCCCAGTGATTGTGATGTGTAATGCAGTTTTTTAGAGTTTAGTTACAATCTTGCAATATCATGTTGTTTTGCTGTCAGGACAAAATGGACACCACTCTGAGTTTGGAGATCGGGTAAGAGTGGACACATCTGTAAAAGTGTAAAGCAAAACCCAGATTGAATTCTGCTCTTTACACCTTTATATTATCATGGTTGTTTGTGCTGATTTTAAATCTGTTGCTAGTGAGTTAAATATTAATAAGTTCATCTAATATATAAAGCTGAGTGTATGTATGTATGTCCGCTAAAGGAATTTGCACCGTCGCAGCTAAAATTGCAAAATTTGGCACACAGTTACATCAGGTGTCCAGGAAGGTTTTAGAACGGGTCTCAGCTACCTTTCATGAGATATTCCAAAAAAAATGCATTAACCAATAGAAATCTGTTCACATGACCCTTATCAGCCAATAGAAGCTCACAGGCAGTTAGTCTCCACACACACCAGGTTTCCATAACAACCCAGCCAGTTCACTGTAGAAGCTCTGCTTTAAAGGGGCAGAGCACTGTGGATGACACTGTTAAAGGGGTATTCCGGTTACCATAAAAACAACTTATATTTTAGACTAATTCATCATCAATCATTACTTCATAAAATGTAAATTTCACATATTTACCGTTTAGTAGTAATCAAAGATGTTTTCTTCCACTGCTACCCACTAGGTGTTTTCTCCTAAATTACTATGACATTGACCTGTAATTCAGGCCACCCTCAAAAGAAGGACTTAAAAGCAACACCCCCAGGTCCCACTAAGTCACGCCCCTTCCACTACGCAGCCGACAGGGATTGAAAAAATGAAGGTAAAAATCAACTTCTGTCAGCTGCAGGGCAGGGAGGGTAACTTTCTCCCTGTAGCTCATGCTCAGACTGCTCAGTGCTGCTGTCTGAGAGTGAGCTGTTCAAAAGGACATCCCTGTCCTCCGTCCAGGCCCTGCAAAGGGAGTCTGAAAGCCAGACTGTCCGGCCTAAAACCGGACCTCTGGCCAGCGCAGGGCAAAGGCATTTAGCCCGGTTCCTGTAACGAACCGGGCTCTGCTAGGCGGAGGCTTCCGCCAAGCAGTGAGCCCGGTGACGTTACCGGCACTGATGGGCGGGCTTTAGCGCTGCCCTAGCCAGTAAAGAAAAAAGCCATTTTTAGGATGTCTTGCAGATGGGTAGAAGACTTCAGGAACTGCTTGACAACCAGATAGAACATGTGCGCCCATCAGCATGGCACAGCCCTACTTGACGCAGCACTGACACCATGTTCTTCCTGTTGTCGGTCACCATTGTTCCGATTTTGAGTTGTCACGGGGAAAGCCAGGATTCGATTTCTTGATGAAGGAAGCGGAGCAGTTCCTCCCCTGTGTGACTCCTTTTGCCCAGGCAAATGAGGTGTAGAACAGTGTGACACCGCTGTGCTCTGCCCATGTGGTACGCTGCTGGGGCACTGTGAATTGTCCCTGCAGTGGAGGCTGCGGACACGGTGGAGAATGAGGAGGCAGATATTGTCTCAGGACCAACGGCATAAGAACATGGAGGCACCGACAGGCTCAAGGGCTGGCCCACCTTCTGTTCTACATGTGTGTGCAGGGCTGGTACTGCCTTTTTGGCAACTAAAAGATGGCTTGGGACTCTCCACCTCTGCTTGGCACAAGCCATTAGTTTTCTAAAAGGTACAGAGTTCACCACTTGGAAAGGGAATGACTGCAGCACCAGCAACTTGGCCAGGAGCACTTTCAGCTTCTGCGCGTTGGATGTGTACACGCATACTGCTGTCTTTTGGCAATCGATTTGCTGATCGATTGCTGACGGAATGACTGACGAGGAGGAGCAGGAGCATCAGATGATGGAAAGGACAGACAGCTCCCTTCGGCTGAGGTGGTGGAGCCTTGACTGCTTGAAATCGGATGCTTGCCACTGATTGATGCAGCAGCTGCTGTGGCAGGTTGGACCACCACTTTATGGTGACACTGCATATTTTGACGCAGAGCCTTGGTGCCAACATTAGCACCCTGGCCACGCTTCACCTTCTGCCCACAGATTCTACATATGGCCATGTTCATCTCACCCAGCAGCTTAACAAAAAACTGCCACACCACCAAGTAGGTGATTTTACTCCCAACACTCCGCACTGACTGCTTCCGCCGCTGCCTCTGTGAACCCCTGCACCACTACTTTCTGGCCCGGTAAGCTCCTGCAAAGCAAGTGGTCTACCCCAGGCACGTTTGGCTCCTGACCTCCCACTGCTGCCACTCTTCTGACTCCCGGCCACTCTAGGCACTTGCTAGCTCCGCCGTTGCTTCACGCACAAGCTGCCACCTTCTTCTCCCGATGATGAAGCCCCTTCGGCACCCGGCTCCCAATTGCGATTGGCTATATCTTCATCAAGTACTGTCTGCACGTCATTGATGTCCTCTTTAATGGTCTCTGAGCCAGGAGCCTGACCGCTCAGAACACCAGCTCACATGACACTCTCCTCATCACTACTTGCCCGCCTACCGGAGGAAGCAGCTGATGTCTCCTCCAGATCTTGGCTGGGCAGTAGCTGCTGACTGTCCTCTAGTAGCTCATCCTCGATGTATAGTGGAGCTAAGCTAAGAGCATACAGTACTTCTCTGGCTGAGGGAACAGAAAAGGACAGAGGCAGATTGATTATAGGTGAGGGCACAGGGCATGCTCCTGGGCCATGCCAACTAAGGGTTGTGTCTGATGAACTCACCAACTCTTGGCTAAGAGTGTCTGATGTCATTTACGACAAAGTCGAAGATCGAGTCAACCATTCAAGAACCGCTGGATGGTCAAGACTCAACCGCTAGATGACACCAGGAGCTCAGGCCTCTAAAAGTGACCCCTGTTACCATGCCCCCTTACTCTGCTGCAACCTATACCTGCGCAAGAAACATTTCGGCCTCTGCCACTCCTCTGTGCAGGGCCTGGCACTTCTCTGTCTGCCATACTATTAGATCTAATAAATAAATAAAAAGGAAATTAAAACACCACAAAAAATCTGTCATTTTCTCAATTCACCACACAATGGCTAAGTACCGTTTTTTCCACTTATTCACGCCACAAAAGGCTTTAGAACATATAACTGCACAGCTGAATGACAAATGTATATTTGTTTGCCACTAATACACACCAAAAAGGGCTCTAATTTTTTCACTTCAACACACAACGGCACATACTTTTTTTGTGCCACTAATAAATGCCAAAAAGGGCTTTAGAAAATATAACTGCACCACTGAACAGGACATACAGTACAGACCAAAAGTTTGGACACACCTTCTCATTCAAAGAGTTTTCTGTATTTTCGTGACCATGAAAATTGTAGATTCACACTGAAGGCATCTAAACTATGAATTAACACATGTGGAATTATATACTTAACAAAAAAGTGTGAAACAACTGTAAATATGTCTTATATTCTAGGTTCTTCAAAGTAGCCACCTTTTGCTTTGTTTACTGCTTTGCACACTCTTGGCATTCTCTTGATGAGCTTCAAGAGATAGTCACCTGAAATGGTTTTCACTTCACAGGTGTGCCTTGTCAGGTTTAATAAGTGGGATTTCTTGCCTTATAAATGGGGTTGGGACCATGAGTTGTGTTGGGCAGAAGTCAGGTGGATACACAGCTGATAGTCCTACTGAATAGACTGTTAGAATTTGTATTATGGCAAGAAAAAAGCAGCTAAGTAAAGAAAAATGAGTGGCCATCATTACTTTAAGAAATGATGGTCAGCCAGTCCGAAAAATTGGGAAAACTTTGAAAGTGTCCCCAAGTGCAGTCGCAAAAACCATCAAGCGCTACAAAGAAACTGGCTCACATGAGGACCGCCCCAGGAAAAGAAGACCAAGAGTCACCTCTGTTGCGAAGGATAAGTTCATCCGA